>JALPQI010019189.1:0-27151 GCA_025490895.1 Thaumatotibia leucotreta
CTTTTATTATTATTATTACCTCCTTTTATCGACTTTTGTATTGTATTACAAAAATGTGACTCTAGGTTGTGTAAAAATTGAATTGAAATTTCATATTATTAAAATTATACATATAATTTTGTAGGATGTATCTCTTCCAGAGTTGCTCTAAAAACTATCGTGTTTTTAATGAAATGTTGTATCCTTTTTAATTTTTATTTTTTAACGAAATCATTAAATATTTGTAAATAATTTAGAATAAGACACAAGTTAAAAGTAAATTATTCTACCTATAAACTGGTTTTATTTTCTTCCTTTGACAAAGTTGATTTAATAATGTCAATTGGACGTAATTATGCAAAAGGGAACCAATCCACACGAATCTGTCATTATCAAGATTGATTTAGTTTCTTGTTATTTAAAGTAATGTGGATTGGTTCCCTTTTGCATAATTACGTCAAATTGGCCGAAGAGAAGTTGGACCGAAAGAAAGGAATAGGTAAGTGAATTAGAATTATAGGTATACACATCTTCTAAACCTGTAAATGGATAGCGCCAACATGAAAATCCAAAATGTCGTTGATAATCGTGCCCTCTCTAACCCTTAAATGCATAGTGATGTGTTGATGTATACATGCATCATGTATTCTCGACTCTATTGACAAATGTCAGAGTTCAAATTTGAATAAATTTTTGTCAAGGTCAAATGGACGTGACGTGTGGAAATGAATCTCAAAACAATAAAGTAAATTTTTACAATGACAAATTAGTGTGGATTGGTTCTTTTTTGCATAAATAAATACGTACAACTGTTTTTATTATTTTGCGGGTTAAGTATAATTTAATGTAGTTTTTGAGAAAAATAAAGTTTAAAATAACAGTAGGTATTTTATCAAAATCGGATAACTCCATATTGACAGTTCATTTCAAATTTAGGAAGTCCATCAGAACCCATCAGCGAGAAAAGGAAAGCCAAAAAGCATGTTTAACGTTTTTATTTCAATAAATTAAGCAGGTTTTTTATTTAATACACATATTACACGCCCTCGGCGACAGACAATTTCGACAGGAATGTGTGCCTAGCCTAACTAACCTGCCACTGAAAGTTGACACTGGGATTGCCATACAAAAGGTTTCATTGTCCTTGCAAGTTCACAAAATGTATAAAAAGGCTATTTTAAACAGAGGATAGCCTTCTAATTTATTTATAAATGGATCAAACTTTGTTCTGAAACGATTTTTTTTTGTAAATTTCTTGTAGTTCTCGATTACATTTTAACTTTTTCAGAACCTGGTTAATACGGTCACATATATAAATATGTTGACACCTGTATTCAAATTTAAAGCTTCGTCCCCTAGTAATAAGTTCTGAAGTGTATGCATATTTATAGACGCGACTGTACCCAATTTCCCACGTAGAAGCAATTTAGAACAGTAGATACCTAATTAAAAAATCCCGCCATACAGATTTCATTTTCAGGGCCATTTACTAATAATGCCAGTTTGACAGTTGGCTTATTTTTTTAAATTCGTTTATTGCTAATATTTTAAAAATAAACAGTTTTAATTCCTTCTGAGATTCCCTATCAGTCTACAATACGGAAATCGAAGTTTTTAACAATCTTAAAAACTTAAGTTATTTTTACCTATTATTTAAACACCCAGAATCAACTTCCAGTAACAGTAATCGGTGCCGAAACGAAAACACAATTTCGGCATCTTAAAATTCATAAAATCCGTTACATTTCACTTTTACATAGATTTCATCTCCACCGGTAGAACTCTTTAAATAAAATTCCAAAACGACTCAGGATTACACATTTGAGACATTAACACTTACTCTAAAGCTATTTATACACTGAGAAACATTTAGTTTTTTAAGTAGTGTTCAAGTCATTTATAGAAATTTCGTATCCTGTCATGCAAAATGCACATTACAATGCGTATAAGGAGTTTCAATGTAAGTAGAACCTTTTAGTTTCGAGGCCAAGCCAAACACAAACGCCAAGTGTCGAATCAGAATTTGAACTTTATGCACGTGCGTCTAGTTTTATATTGCTCTGTGGATTGCGACTTGTAAATCGGGTCTTTGGTGTCGGACTGCGGTGCAAATATATCGGTAATTAGCGTCCAAAAGGTTGAACTGGCATTTATTTCTCAGATCCTTCTGACATAACCTATACCACGAACCTAACAAGAGAACGAAATATTTCTCAGTGTACATACGGCTTAAATCAAATTTAATTGACCAATCCTAACAGATGCGACAATTAGACCTTATACTCACGGTCCCGCTATAGCAATTTTTTTTACCTAGTCTTTTGTTAATATCTATACAATTTAGAACGTATGCCTAAGGCGCAAGGATCAAAATTATACGTGTACGCGATTTAGTCCCAGTTTAGTCTCAATTATTTGCTAACTAATTTTGAGCCATGTTTTTCTCGACAGATAATAAAAAATCAATGTAACCTGACCCTAATATCCAGGCTTTTCATTTATAACTTGTTTAAAATTGAGTATCTTATGTCCCTTAGGAATCATATTAGGCAGGATGAAGATCTATTGAAATCGGGTTAAGAAAGTGGAAACTTCCGCGTATGAACTTTGTGAACAGGACCGTGAGTATAAGGTTTTAGGCCCTCCGATCAATTTACTGCACAATATTAAATTTCGTCTCGTTACGTGTAGGATATTATTATTATGCAATAATTTGTTGTATCAAAGGCTTAGAATAATAGTGTTGTTGTAATCGAAAGAGCTTAAAAACGTTTACATTTTATTTCTTCCTTAACAGCACTAAGCTGGGTCTACACTGAATGTCGACTTGCCTCGCGCGGCAAATTGTCGCTCATTCAGTGAAAACTCCGCTACTTACGACTTAGGTTTGTTTTTACGGCATCTATGTGTTTAGGCCAGAAAACATATCATAATTACGACCATTGATATTAGTAGGAACATTTCACAGTTTGGCAAATTACGTTAGTTGGACCATCAATAGGCGATGGCCTACCGTGAAAGACGAAAGCCGTAAATTTCCAATATCTGTCCCTATCACATTGCGGATACCTTCGTGGGCGTGACAAAGACAGATGCTCGACGGGTATTCAAAGTTTGAGGTTGGCCCTATGATGCTTTAGGTTTACCTCTTTCGATTTACAACAACACATACACATTTATTTTACATGGTGTATTTGGATAACAGTAGACATTAATTATGGATGTACACATTTTCATTTCTTATTTATATATACTTTGACAGGAAAGCTCAGCAAAGATTATTTCATTTATTAACCCCTCGTATGCTTCCTGTCAAATTAGGTTACTGAAAAAGTGACCTTGACACTTAAAACAATAAATTGAAATTCCCTCGCACGGATCCGTGCCTAAGCATACGAGGGGTTAATTCTGAAGGCTGGACCGAATTTATTGGATCGAACATCATATTAAAAATGTATGTTATGTATACTCCCTTATTCATAAACATCTCCTCTCTAATTTTTTGAAGTCGGTTAAAAAGTAGTTTTTTCATTTTACAATTTAAGTACAAAATTATATTATATCATGATGTTCAAATAAGTGGCTGTTGATTCGGCGATAACTTTGCTGAGATCTCCCGTTAAATATTGTACCAGCATATTGTTATATTATATATTATTTTGACATTTTATATATATGCATCGATATGAAATACAATTCGGTTTTGACAGTTTTGGCGACCGCGACTTAAGCTACGACCGATGAAAAAATCGCAAATTACAGCCAAACAATATGAAAATCACACTTAAATGATTATTGAGTACATTATATATTTGACCAGGAAGTTTCTTTCAAGATTTTTCTCGGTTAAAATTTAACAAGTGCTTGGGTATCGATCGTATCCGTCCACCAGTTTCTCGACCGATGTTTCGTTATTTAGTGGAAATGTTAATTAAGTCGGTTAAAAAAGCGCCCATTTTCTTACACGCCCAACTTATTTATTTAAACTTTATTGCACAATAAAAAAGTACAAATGACGAACTTAATGCCTTAAGGCATTCTCTACCAGTCAACCATTGGGCAAAAAGAAAGGTTAATTGTGTCTATTTGGTATCAGATCATTTATATTGAATTCGATGAAAGCATCTGTAATCTGAGGTCATTTGCACAATTTTGACACTTATTCATATGGTATGGGGCATATTTTATAAGCAACGGAAGGTTACAAGTTACAATAGATAAACAATATTATTATAATAATAGTTGGAATAAAAGTGTTGTTTTTGTTTTAAATCTGGTTTGCGTCCTGGTCAGCATTATCACACTTAAAACAGATATTTTGATGATAATTTCGGAAAAATATGATATAACTCCAAACCTTTGCTTTTGTAACACATACCAAGGTTTTAACGTGATAAAAATGTGTATATTTTATTTTTAAACTTGCTCTTATAAACGCAAAACGTACAAAGCGGATAATAAAGTTTGTTGGAAAATTATTGAGTGTAACATCTGTCATTGTATTTTTCTAAAAAACTTAGGCAATAAAAATGTAACCAGAAACATTATCATTTATAGTTTTACAGTTTTTTTGTGATACAGGATTAAAACTCATTTACTTGTATATCTGTGATAAAATTCATATTGTGGTAATGATTTCACATTCAATATCAAGCTCAGAATTGTAGGAATAAATCTCTGTCACGCTATTTTCCACTGCCGGCAACATGAGTAAACAGAAAAATTATAAGATCTTATACGAAAATATAGTATTTTAGAAGTTTTCCATAAGTAGTATGATCATGTTTCTGGTTGGATCATAAATTATAATTATATACAATTATTAGAATTTGACAGACAAATAAACCAAAACTAAGCAGTACATTTATTTGATTTCATATCCTATTATGCTACTTACATTTATTTAGCACTGACAAAATACGATTCCCCATTGGTAAGTGTCGGTCGTGTTTTGTATAGAAATATCTATGTGATATAAAACTTAATTTTTTAAAAGTTTAATTTAAGTCTTTAATTTATTATCATCAACTCGTAAGATTCAAGTAAAAGACTTATTTATGCCATTTGAGCATTTAATTTATTGAAATAGGCATTTGTATGTTTCTTCGGGGTTAAATATTTCTTATATTTTAACGTCACTCAAATTCAGGAAACATACATTTTTGTGTAGCCCATTTCATAGCTATCCATGAATCATGTTAGAAGAATGTTACAATATTACAACCAAAATCATTGAAACAAGAAAATATTGATATCCTGCCAAATAAAGAAATAGATTCTGAAACTTATACTTTAATATTTTGAGTGTGTAGGAATTTAGTTCAATATCCTACTGACCGAAGTATATGCACCAAATAATTAGTAGTTTATCGTCGAATTCTTAGCAAATATTATCTTTAAGCCCCTAACTCATGCGCGAACCTCGGCGAGAGAATAGCCCGCCACACTCGCGCCAAACCGACGCCACTCGCGTCCGCTGCATGTCGCGACTCGCGCAATAGTGAGGAGGGGCATTTAAAGTGGCCGTATAAGGCTAGATCTAGACAAGACGCGACCGACGCACGGCACTATGTACACTCGCGACACTTCACTGAACAGTTATCGTCCATGCTCGATACAGCTCACAAGGTGGTTTGTGGTTACACGGAGTCGTCTGCAATGTTTGACAATTTATGAAATATATAATTATTAGGTACTCACGCCTTACTAACATATTAAAGAGCCACATATACATTCCTAGCAACGCCCGAGATTCGAATTCCAGCATCCATTAAATGTGACATAAATAAAGTAGTAAACGCCCTGTGATATTAATTAGTCAATAATTCTTTACAAGGTGGCCAATAAAATAAGTAAGTAATAAAATAAGTGCTTTCTTGTTGCCTGAGATTTTGGGACTCGGAATAGGCCCTTTAGGTTTTTCGAAGTTATAGAAGAGTTCATATAATTTTGAAATCACATAAAATACATTTTACACGGTTTCCCGAAGCTTATTACTCCTTTATTAGGTCAGTTTTGTAATCATATGAACATTTTGTTATCATAGTAATAGAAGATTTGTCCTTGGACATCATTAATATCTAGCCAGGTATTAATATTAAAACACACTCTATCACAATTTTTTTCTAATTTTAATTAAAAAAAATTCATAGCAGGATTATTCTGAGTTCAAAAACCTCACTGGCCAATGGGAATGCACTTTTTTTTTGGCCACCTTGTAACCTTGTATATTGTAGAAACAATTTTCAATCAATGTCCAAGGACAAATATTCTATTGCTATGATAACAAAACGTTCGTATGATTACAGAACTGACCTAATAAAGGAGTGATAAGCTGCGGGAAACCGTGTAAAATGCCAATTAATTATTAACAAGAAACATGACTTACCGTGATACCACCATTTCGTTTTCTTCGGATTTTTGCTGCATGTTTTGACATAAAACGAGTTATCTGGTGGCCGTTTCTGGAAATAAAAGTAAGTATTTGAAAAAATCGACGCAGTTATCAAATATAGTTTATGTTAAAAAGTAGGCCAAATGTGATCACATGATTTCTGCAAGTCTCAACTCTCAAGTTAGACTAGTTAGACTTTTGGCTACTAGTGTTGTAAATATAATAAAAATTATTTTGTTTGAAGGTCTCCTTTTTATAGTAAGTATATTTTGAGAAAACAGACGTTGTAGATTTACATGTTAATACAATCAATGAAACATAAAATTTAATACTGGTCTTAGGCCCGTTATTCATAAAAAAATCCTAACTTAATAGCAACCCGCTAAGTTTTGTTTGTCCCTTTCGATCTTATCAATATGTCTGTAAGACCAAAAAGGAGAAACAACACTCAGCGGTTTGTTAAGTTAGGAGACGTTTATGAATAAGGGGGTAAATAAATGAGACTACTTTAGAATTTTCTAAAAGCTATAAACTATCAATGCACATGTTTTTATCCTGATATTTCTCTTGTGGTCGATAGATGTTTCGGCATTTCTCAGGGCGTAAACGGACATCTCATTCATCTGGTCACGTTTTTTAGGAAGTGGCTGCATCTTTTGGTACCATTTTCGGTCGTCAGATACAGCACCCGTTTCCCTATAAGACAACCAAAACCAACCTCAAATCATTCAGCGACTCCAAAAAAAAAAACATGAATGAGAATGTCCGTTTACACTCTGAGAAATGCCCGTTTGATATTTTGTCGGTCGGAAAATATGGTAGAGGAGCATTCCATGAAAACATCTACTTTTTGTCACTTACGTGTCGCTGTGGTAGCTACCCTAATAAAATGTGCTAGCTGGTAGGAAACACTGTCAACAGAACTGCGACCATATATAACATGCACGTCTAACACCAGCTCAAAAATGCCCCCAAAATCAATTGTTCAATTGTGCCAAGACGGGCAGGACATAGCGCTTTTCTTAACACCGCGCATATTTCGGCGCAACACCTTTGACAAATGTTTATAGAATATAGCCGATCAAAAGTTTGATGCACCAATCACAACAATTTTTAAATGGCGGTTTAACCCTTAAATGCATGACCTTGACAACTGTGATTCAATTTATTCAAATTGAAATTCTAAGATGCTGTCAACAGAGTCCAGAATACATGATGCATATATACATCACTATACATTTAAGGGTTAAGTTTTTATAGGTTGACATTGAAATTCATTGTCGTAATGCATTAAAGAGGGGGTGACATTAGTCAACTAAAATTCAGGACCGTTTTTGAAAGGCACTTTACTATGGCGTGCGGCTTCCATGTTTTATTTGTTCGTAGACTGTCAATCTTCGGTCGAAAAGGACGTCCATGGACAGACGACCTTATGAAGGTAGCCGGGACACGCTGGATGCAGGTCGCATCTAACCGGTACATGTGGAGGTCCAGAGGGGAGGCCTATGTTCAGCAGTGGACGTCTTATGGCTGAGATGATGATGTTGATGATGATGTCAATCTTAAAGCCTAGATATCTTAATATTGTACCGTAACTCAGCTTACTTAAATTTTTTCAAATTTCAAAAGTATTGAAAAGACAAGTGTCGCTTACGACATGTTTACGTGGAATGTTCCTAGATCGTCTGACAGCAAGACAGGCACATACATTTGAAGGGTCCACGGAAAAAACATGTCCAGTGCTTAAAAAAATCAGGGCACATTTACACCTTAATCTGTTAAAAGTAAGGTGGTTTTTCCTTGTGTAATTTGAATTCACTAGACATGTTCTTTCCGTGGAGGCGTGGACCTTTCATTTAACGTGTCTTCTCTTTCGAACAAACTGTAACGCTACCTCATTTTGGTCCCACAGTAACTGAGGAAGTAGGTAGGCTTATATGTAAAAAGTAAAGTCTAATATGGTAGCAGTGTTTTTTTGGGCCACACGTATGTGCTACTAATTCAAATTCATACTTTGTATGCGTATGCATGTTGATGTGATTTTATCTTGATTTATTCTACATGGAAACCGTTGTTTTTAAATGTGTCTCCTATTACCGCTTACCATCGGACGGGCCGTGTTTGTTTGCCACCAATATAAAATGTAAAAACTTTAGTAAATCTGCAGTTAATAGCTAAAATTATAATTGTCTCAATAACACGACAATTGTACGACACAGGTCGAACCTCATTTCAAGAATTAACGATAATTCTTCTAAAGCTTGTGACAATTGTCACGAATGACCTCCGGAATATTAAAAAGTAGTTTGTTAACGATGTTAGACTGCACGGATAGTCCGGGCGACCAGTCCGTGAGGATGGACAGTGCTAGTGTCCGTTATAGTGGACGTACCTTCTCTTTGCAGCTGGATAGCATGGACACGATGGACAGACCGACTGCACGGACAGTGCGGGCGACCAGTCGTCCGTGAGGATGGACAGTGCTAGTGTCCGTTATAGTGGACGTACCTTCTCTTTGCAGCTGGATAGCATGGACACGATGGACAGACAGACCGACTGCACGGACAGTGCGGGCGACCAGTCGTCCGTGAGGATGGACAGTGCTAGTGTCCGTTATAGTGGACGTACCTTCTCTTTGCAGCTGGATAGCATGGACACGATGGACAGACAGACCGACTGCACGGACAGTGCGGGCGACCAGTCGTCCGTGAGGATGGAGAGGCAGATGTGCCCGTTGGAGTACACGTGGGGGTGGATTGGGATATTGTTGCCTATGAATGTGACCTGCAATAAAAACATTTCATTGTTCATTTTGAAAGGAATTTGAATTAGTTGCATTTGTCCCGCTTGACTTTAGTAATTTCATCATCAAGTACAGTCAGCAGCACATATTCCTAAACGGGTAGGGTGTTCACGATGATCTTAACACATGTGGCCTACCACATGTACACGTCACACGCATAATTAGTGTGGTGCATGAAGTATGTGTTTCCGCATGCCTATAAGTTGGGACCCTTTAAACGAAGCGTGAAGAAGCATCTAGCGGGCCAGCAAGGCGGTGGCAACTAACAGGTTACTGATTGTCTCCTGTTCGTTGCCGCCGCGATTTGGGCTCTACTTTTCACTTACGATCAGGTGGAGTGGAGCCACTTTGTTGTGCCAACATAAAAAAAAAAAAAAACAATCGGTAGTGTTGTGTGTGTCTGTGATTTGTGGAAACTTATTATTAACCAAACCACGAACTTAACAAACCGCTTTTATTGTCCCTAAGAAATTGACATTACATTTGCTAAATTGAGTGTGCGAATTATTATTTACTATCCACGTAGGTTTAACATCCACAACACACTTAAATAGTCTTAGCAATAAGTTCGTGCAAAGTTCATTTTAACACCCTGCCCGCTTAGCATTATCTGCAGCTGACTGTACTCATTAAGATGAGCCTATCGAGCCCATACTTGACAGACTTTCGTTCCCAAGTTCATGTGACCTTCAGACTTCATCAGACGGGTTTCATGATATCTTTATCGATTATGTAATTACAATACAATGCAAGTACTAGAAAACAACTTACACAGCGCAGCAGAAAAAAATGTCGTATTATATTAACATTCTTAATTTAATTGTTATTGTTCTATAATAATTATACCCTGACAGGGTTCATGTGAACTTATGAACGCAAAAACCTGTTAGATGCTATTTATAAGACCTTATATATAACACTCGAGTATATTATGATTTATTTGTATAATTGAAAGGTATATATTTACAACCTTGACATATTATTGCATTAAGTAGGTAGTCATGTTTAAACCTGGCTCTGGGTCGACCCAAACGAGTAAATAATGTAAACCTGATGGTAATGTATAGTTGAGTCAATATTTACATGCAGTACTCCACGTGCACGTGATAACAGTAGTACGGTACGTTCAATAACACTGAATGAAGAATACGTTTTAGAAAACAACGTTTACAAGGATTATTACCCATGGATAGATCAAATGTCAGGCCAGAATACTCATACAAATTGTAGATATGATCACGTTTTCTGTACAGTCGAAGTCTATTAGACTTTAGTGTAAGGAAGTTATTTGTTTTTAGTTCTAAATTATTACTTAAATTAAAACTGTTAGATAGTTTCATTCACTGCATTTAGTACATCGTAAACAAACACATTACACTATGCCAAAATAGCGGTCATGTAAACACTACTTATGCGCGTAACTAAGCAATCGCGGCCGTCTAACATTTTTATCACTATTTGCAGACGTTGTCACAATAACATTTTTACTCATTTACTACTTACTATAAATCATATTGAAGTATGCCACCGATAAGAGACAAAGCAAAGATTTTGAAGACAGGCATGAAAGACACAAAGAGAAAGGAGAAAGTAGACCAACCGACCGAAGCAGCCTGTGGTCCGATGTTCACCGAAGTTGAAAGAACGTTCCTGCAGCTAGAGTTAGCTGAAGCAAACCGCAAAATAGCCAGACTCAGAACAACAGTCGAAGAGCACGAACAAAGGAGTGAGGAAATCAAGAAGGATTACGACAAATTGGATGAAGATAGAGCAGATATTATTGCGCACTTGAAGAGAGTCCTAAATAATAGGAACGAAGAAATCAAAGAATTGAAAGAACAAGTCAAAACCTTGGAAGAAACAATAAAATTCGAAACCGCGGAACATAAGAAGAATGTAGTTGAGATGGAGAAGAATTTCAAGATTATAAAAGACCACCTCACCACAGAATCTAAACTTCTTACCAGCAAACTTAACACATTGGAAGAATTTCGAATTACTAGAGATACATTGATGAAGAAATTTGAGAAACAAGAACGGCAGCTGAAGGAACAAGAAATGACGTACAAGAGAAAAATATATGATATTGAAAAGAAATTTGTTATTGGAAAAGATAAATTGAAGAAAGAAATGGAGAATCGCCTCATGCAATTATCACAGGATTTTCAAGATAATACAGGACTAAGAATCGCAGCGACCACGCAACGCGTTATAAGAGAGAATATAGCTATTCATAATGAATTGGAGAAAATATTGGAAAGCCAAACTAAATTAACTAATCAAAATGAGAAACTAAAAGAAAGAGAGGATGCAGCTAGAATTGCGAAGGAGCTTGCAGAGGAAGAGCGGAACTTAGCTATAATGAAGAGTGTCGCACAAATCAAAATAATCGAGCGACTCACTACAATAACTCAAAATGTAAAAAAAGACAAAGCACTAATGGCAGTACAAAATGACAACATTGATCAATTAAAGTCCAAAATACAACAATTGGTCAAAGACAATGACAGTTTAATGCTGAAGGTTAGAATATTAGAACAAAATTTGCATGGGAAAATGGATGAGCAACATAAGTCTTTTGTGTATGCGTCAAAGGTTAATAAAGAAAATAAGAAGATGAAAAATATATTGAAAGAAGCTGTAGCAAGCATTCAGGCAGCACTTAAACTTGACAAATGGGCTCCTAAAAGCTCTAATCGAGATGTCATGGACCGAGAGACCTTACTGTTGCGTCTCCTAAAAATAGTGACACAATACCGAGACACACCGCGAGCCGAGTCCACAGAAACCATACTTTCATTGGGGAAAATCTACGAAAAGGGTGACCTCGGCTTTATACCGAAAGCAAAATCCCAGAAGTCAGCTTTATCTGTAGCTGCTAGCATCATGACATCTGGCCTGTCACAAGAATCTTTCAAATGCTCTTCAGAGTCATCAGAAACGGATATACGTAGTATCAAGACAATACCGAGTCTGCAGATTATACCGATGTCAACCGAGCCTCAGCGGCCTGCTAAAGAAAGTATTCTGTCCTTTGCGAGCTCTACTACATCGAATACGAGTAACAGTGAGAAAGACGCAGAAGATGATATGAATGATATAGATAAGCAGTTGGAACAAAGCAAATTGGAGGTGCAGAAGGCGATATTAAAAGATCTTTTTAGTCAGAGAAGACCAACAATATTAGAGGTAAAACCAAGTATACATGAGGAAGAAATAAAGGAAATGGATGGCGGGGAAATAATAGAAGATGAAAAGGAAAATGACTTTGTGAAAGAAACGGAAGAACTAGTCGAGGGCGAGGAAGCGAATGTTATTGTCGATGAAGCGGAAATATCCGAAGAACATAAGGAAGAATAAAACATTTTTGCAACTTTCCACCAAGTGATTTGTGAAAGTTGTCTATATGTGTAACAAAAATAGTAATCAGTTTAAGCACACCTTCATTACCGTATTCTAATTAGGACAAAAGAAATGACTTTATGTGGAAACTTGGTGTATCCAGACAAGCGCACCGTATCGTACAAAAAAATACATGAAGGGTATACAGTATGTGTCTACGATACTGGCTTTTATCGAAACCGAGGAATACGATGCAGATTTCTAGCCAAACCGTGAACATTATTCGATTCAAAATGCAAATTTTAAAAGTAATTGACTTTCTAAGAAAAGTTACTTGAGAAGCAATGTACTTCAAAATGGATCGTTAATTTGCACTTCACAATGACAGATCGCAGCCACTCTCAACGTTTGACAACTAAGCAGTACATGCGTTACATTGATCGTTCGGAGGAAATAATTTGACGATTAATTGTACGGTCAATTTAATTATTTGTCAAATGTTAATACTTGAAAACGATTGCTAGTAATGCGTATTATTATTATTACCCATTTTCGTAAAAGCCCGGGTCATGGACACACACTGTATAGTACCGAAACTACCGAATAAAAATAATCCATTAAGCGGCTTACCGCTATTTTTGTTACATTTGCTTTGAATAAAAAAGTTTGGGATAAGACTTTTAATTGTTTTAAACACCATACACGGCATCACTATACTTCACTATATCATATATGTTTTTCTACCTTCCAGCGTAAAATGCCATTATTATTTATGTAGGTAATATAAAATAGACTAACAACCTGTTTAGATAAAACAAAGTTATTAATGTCAGCGAAATGGGTAGTAAATATATTTACGAGCAATAATTATTTACAGTTAGTAGTTTTTTTACGATTATTTGGATTGTTAAAAAAATGTCTCAGCATTGGTTTTCTTTTCTTTATTGGCGTAAGAACTTCATAGTTTCTAAAAGTTAGGTACCATATCTCTCATCTCTCATCGTAAGGATTTTAGATGAGCAATTGGCTATGTAAAGTTTTCCAAAGGTATAAATATGCGGCTCTTTTATTTTTATTTCCTATAAATTGTTGATAATCTTTTTTTAAGTGAGTGAGGTAACATTTGTGCAGTTTTATGGATGAATAGGGCCTACGTTCGCCAGCAATCAGTACAATGAAATAGAAAAAAAATCTGTCAACGTCAATGTCACTCGTGTCATTCATTCATTTATTTTATTGTACTTGTTGCGGACGAAATCATTAGGCTCTATTCAGCTATGTCAACTCACTCACTTAAAAAAAATATTTTGAACAAATTATAGGACATAAAAATAAAAGAGCCGCATTTTCTTGAACCTTAAGACGACGCGACGGCTATCAGGGAAAAATATAATATTCATACCTTCAGAAAACTTTACATCGCCAATTGAGGAAACATCTGAGTTAAATACATAAATATAAATCTTGCCACCAGCCACATGTTTGCGGCGTTTGCGGTAGATACCCTGTCGCCGTGGAGCCGAGATGCTCATATAATATTTAATTCAATTAAAAATAAATTGATTGACTGGCGACCCTAAAATTATTCAGTGTGGAAATGAATGCAATGAACTAGCCTATGCAGTCTTTGCACCCTTCCGCTTGGGGCAGATCTGGGCCACGTACCGTATCTTTAGCTTTTATCTACACCGTGGTCTCTAATAACCCGAGAGATTTTAACAGTGTATTTCTGACCACATTTAGAAACTATAATGTCGTATAAACTTTTCTGGATATCGCCTAGTTTCAGAGTTATTACCAATAAAATAAAAACATATTTTCTAATTGTTACTCAGTACAAAAGGTCTTTTTAACGTCGTTGGTGCCATTATGGAGAATAGTCTAGTCTCACTAACCTCATTAATAGATGTCAAAAAGTGAGACATAAAACCTTTAAAAAATGAGGTGTTTGTAAAAAAACCCTTAACACTCATTGTAAGTGCCAGTTCTATGAATAATATTTACTTTTTATGTTAAAATACATTTAAACAAAAAAAAGAAAAATACAAAAATTTTTTTTTTTGTTCGCCAAAAATGACAAAAGTCATAGAATATTTTTTGTTTGTTTTTAAATCAAAGATGCGTGGTTAAAATCTTTCGGGTTATAAGTGTTCACGGTGTATAATATTAATAATAGTTTTATGTTTTGATTTATTTAGAATTAAGCCTCTATTATAATTAAATAAATAAATAAACGTGTTATCTCTTTCTTTCGCACGCAGCAGCAGGCGTTCGCACCTCTGACTGGCTCTTAATTCTGACAGTAACGGAGTGAACTTTTACTTATCTTATCATTTTTATGATAGTAATGGTAGCTAGATTTTCTAAAATTATTTAATCATAACTGTAAAACCTATCATTGCACGGATATTCGCGGGGGCTGTCGACATATTGGCAGCCTCCGTAGACTAGTTGGTAGCGAGTGTAGTGACCCTACGAGACTATGAAGCTGGAGGTTCCATTATTTATGTATTTGTTTATCACAAATATTTGTTCCTTGATCACGGCTGTCTACATATTTAAGTATACAATATGTATTTATCTCTTATTTATTTACATACATGATACATGGACACACGACCAATAATAATAAAAAACAAATATTTGTGAGACAATACACAAATAATAGCCTCGCCGGGATACAAACGCGGAACCTCCCGTCACTACCAATACCAACTCGGCTACGGAGCCTGACAAAATACCTTGCTTCTCGAAATTAGGAGTTTACAAAGAATCTGATAAACTCCTAATTTCTGCTGCTGCCAATGCTGGTAGGACCTCGTGCAGGGTCCGCCCGGATAGCTACCACCGTCTAACCCGTTAACCTGCCGTGCCGCTAAATATGTAGCAGTGTTTGCACTGCTGTGTTTCGGTTTGTGGGTAAGATAACCTGTGTAACTGGCATAGATAGAGGCAATCCATCTAAGTCCATAGGCCTCAGTTCCTGCTTTCCATCAGGTGGGCTGAGAGCTCAGTTGTCTACCTTCGTCACATAAAAAAAGAATCAAAACAAACCTACTTCGATATAAAATAGTTACATAATACATACGGAAGAACAATACGTTTGATGGACCTTCGCGCGGCAGTATTACTACCATCATGTTAATTATTCGAACACGCAACGACTATGTTTACGAGTCGCTACGTAACCTGAATTATGTAACTGCATACGCGAATATGGCCATACTTTAACATTTTACAATTTTTGACTTTGTATACATATCGCTGCGCCAATATTACAAGGTTCTATGTTGCAATTTTGTCAACTTGAAATTTGAACATTGTCAAATTGACACTTCTAGATTTAATTACCCCGAAGATGTGACATAGAACCCTGTAAATTTGGGGAAGCGATATGCGATTTTATTTGAGCACACATGCTCTTCGATTGATGATGGTCTCTGAGCGTGAGCTCTGGCTTGCGCCAGCATAACGCTGAGATGAGATTTCATGGCTTTGTTAATTTCTGTTTTGTTAGTAGAGTATGTCTTTAATCAGATATAAATTGTTTATAAGGTTGACAATAATAAGTGCAAAAGTAACGTGCCTAAATTGAAATCACTTTATTTTGTTTGTTCGCGCTAAAATTGGCCACAGATTAAGACCCTAATTGACTTTGACATTTTGAAGTCCAAACCGATTAATCCTCTTATTTCCACAACATTACACAAACACATTGTCAATTTTCTGTAAGTGCTTTGAAACTTCAAATGAAGGTCAATAACTTTCTGTCTATGTTGGCTGTATTCATTTTAGAGATGCTTTATTGGATTCTAGTTTTTGTTATCACCTGACGAGTTTCTTTTTATTAATAATGCGAAACCAAACAGGTAATCTACGTATCATGTTCTTGCCAAAGTCAAGGCTAGTATCGACACGAATTTAAGTTATTGCGCTATAAAAAGCTATTAGTAGGTATTAAACAATAAATCATTTTATAAGTAATTCGTCTTCCGTTATGTATTAAAGATCCAAGACATTGGGCGGCGGCGATATCGACTAGACTAGGCAATGAGGCCGAACAGAACACATCTCATCGTATTGAGTTGACATGGAGACGAAATCCTGCGACACATCTTACATAAATCGACCTAGTCCCACGGTAAAAGAGTGTCGGCTATGCGATGATTATTTTGTCGTTGAGATTGCCAATGCATAATTTTAGGAAGTGAAAATCAATTAAAAGGTAATATAGTCACCCCAATATTACACGGTTCTATATGACATTTTAGGGATTCAATCTGGAGTAAGTGCCAGTGTGACAATGTCCAAATTTCAAGCAGATAAAAGTGTAACATAGAAGCTAGTAAAGGTGCATTCAGACCGAACGAGCATTCGCTATTCTAACCCCCTACTCTACGAAATTCGATCGTTACACGAAACGTGATTCGTTGATTTCGTAGAGTGGGGGATAGAATAGCGAATGCTGGTTTGGTCTGAATGCACCTTAATATTGAGGCAGCGATATGATTACAGTCTTGTTTTGTAAAAATGGAAATTTACAACATGTGGGTATTGGCAATCTCAACGACGATATATAACACATATGCAGATACTTAAATAAATAAAAACAACTATGACTGAGGAACCATTTTTTTTTATAATTACACAAAGATATACCCTCATCGGGAATCGAACCTCGGACCTCCAACTTCACGAGATGTGTCACTACCAACTGAGCTACTGAGGTCGTCAAAAAGCGTTGGTATCCCAAGGTATGGTGTGTCAATGTAAAAAATGTCACCAAATCGGGAGTTTAGTAAACAGTGTAAACATGTCTGTAAATATTATGGTCACGATAACGGGTTTATTTGAACTACGTTCTTATCGTTATCTAGGTAATCGCTATTTTAACTCTTGCACAATATCTGGTATCATAGCCATATCAGTTTTTGCTGTTTGCATAGGTAAATGCAAATATTCAATATTGTTTTGCTACCGCGAACATCGAATATCGTAAATTCGATGAAACTATACCAAGTTTGGTCCTCATTTCTTCAATTTATGTAGTACCTTTGATTAGACGTGTGCGCCGATGTCAAAATGGTCGGCGGCGGCGTTTGCCAAAAAGTCGGCGGCGGCGGCGTGATTTCGGCGTGAAATCGGCGTGAAGGTCACGTGAATATAAAAGCGGAATTAGATCGTATTCTTTGTTATTATTGAGATAAATACAATATAAATGATCAATAAACACCACTAATGACCACCTTAATCACCATCTGATCAATAGATAACAGTTTTCTATAGTATCCTATCAAGGGGTAGAGAAGTTCAAATACCTGGGCTGCGTGGTAAATGACACAAACTGCAGGGAAGAGGAGATTGAATTTCGCATCCAGCAGGCTTAGCACATGATTGGTGCGACAGTATGTCGCCGCGAGATAGATCTCCCGTCCTTCACTAGCTATATTAACAAAAGAAGGACGGGTAGACTATCTCGCGGCGAGATACTGTCGCGCCAATCATGTACTAAGCATACAGGGCGCCCTTAGACGCACAGCAGCTCTCCATAAGGTGTTAGTGTCCAAGATCATGCACCGGAGGACCAAGATTTGCATTTACAAAACTATCATTAGACCGATCTTAATGTATGGATGCGAAGCGTGGACGCTCACCTTGAAAGAAGAGAATAAGCTACTTATTGCGGAGAGAAAAATCTTCCGCAAAATTCTCGGACCTACCCAGAGACCTGACGGTAGTTGGAGAATCCGAAAAAACCAAGAGCTGGAGGACATCATTTCTGAGCCCAACATCATTGGCGAGATTAAATCCGCAAGGCTTCGCTGGCTCGGACATGTGTTTAGGATGCCAGTTGGCAGAGCGGTGAAGAAGGCCTTCCTGGGAAGACCCAGTGGACGCAGACCGGTTGGTAGGCCAAGATACCGCTGGAAAGACGAGGTGGAGAAGGACCTACGCGCCCTGAATGCAGATAACTGGGAGGAGATCGCCCAGAACCGGGCGCATTGGCGCAAACTCGTATCGGAGGCCAAGATCCACTTTGGGTCGCTGAGCCAGCGGAGTAAGTAAGTAAGTATCGGTATTGTAATTTAGTTAAGACCCATTGGGAAACTAAATGACCCAAAATGGTAAAATAAGAAGAAACACTGCTAAAATTGAAGTACCTTGAATTGAAGTTTCAGTTATTCTACGACTCTCAACATTCCTATTTCAATCTCGTAGGAAACGCCTCTTTCCATCAATTAAATAGCTCATTGAGTGATCTTTTTACTAAGCCTATAGTTACCTACCACTCTAGAGCCGTAAGTAACACTTGGTCGAAGAATTTCGTTTTGAAATATAAGTACTGCGGGATATTGAATGAGAAGATATTGTGCTGTCCGGCACTACTTTACTATTGACCTTTTCCTCAAAGTTAGATCCACCCAACTGGTCCAGCTGTCTGTCTCCGGTACACATATATTCGTCGACTTTGAGCTTAGATCTTGACTGGAGTTTGTATCTCAAATTCTAGATATTTCATATGGTCTTCGTTGATCTTCGTTGTATCTTAAGCCCAACGCATTCAGGGGCTCTACAGACATCTATGAGTATACTGCTCAAGTTCTCCAAGGTTTCAGCCATAATTACTTTATAGTCGGCGAACCGAACGTGGGTGGTAGAACTGATATACTCGCTATTGATGTTGATGACAAAGCCCTATCCAGACCAAAATCTTGAAGGCATCTCCCAAAGCAA
The DNA here is from genome assembly GCA_025490895.1 of Thaumatotibia leucotreta. Taxonomy (NCBI): domain Eukaryota; kingdom Metazoa; phylum Arthropoda; class Insecta; order Lepidoptera; family Tortricidae; genus Thaumatotibia; species Thaumatotibia leucotreta. The sequence continues at coordinate 19,254 of JALPQI010019189.1, forward strand.
CCAAAAACAGTTTTGACATACTGCAATACTCCTCAGTGCAATGGTATGGGTTTCGAATACCGGTCTTGGAGACGAACTGGATGCTACAATATAAGTACCAGTAGTCTACTTGGCTTACTTGTTCTACTGTTTGTTGGTTACTTGTTCGTTGGACACATAACCCACAAACTTGGAAGACCTGCAAAAACTTATTGTCTCGGGAAAGTTTAGAAGGAAAAGACCGACCCCATGCACTAGACAGACCAGATCTGCACCACACTCAACATTCAGGTTGCTGAAGCGGTCCACGCTGCCAAAGATGGGGGCCGTTGGCGGAAGATCGTAAAAGAGAAATTGATGGCTTGATAATCACGATCCCCGGCATTGTGGTATCGGCGCAAGGAGGAAAAGTTTACTTGGTACCGCTGGAAATAATGTACATATAGTATTTGATTATGAATAGGGGGTAACCCCTTATTTATAAACGTCTCGATCGATTCAAATGCTTCTTAGGCCACGAACGTTAAGCAGAGGGGCAAGTCATACCTCTCGGTCTTCTGTATAACCTGACGTTACTTGCGCAAATACCGAAATCGGCTTGTTCGGGAGGCTGGATGTCGTCGAGCCTAAGTATCTACGTGTAATAAGTGATGACTGATGACACTCGATAGGCTGATATTTTATTTCCTGTATATGAGCATTATGTAAATAAATACACAAAGCAAATACGAAGCTTAGTATTTAGTAATTAACCCATAAGAAATAAGTCTGTTATTCAGTCAAGGCCACGCCGATTTCACGCCGACCATTAGTCGGCGGCGGCGGCGTGGGGAAAAAGGTCGGCGGCGGCGTGACGCCGGCGCGGCGCACACGTCTACCTTTGATTTAAGCGAAAGAACCTAGCGACGTCAAGAGTATTAAAAGGCTATTTTGCCACATTTTGAGCCTTAAGCTCCTACGGTGACTTTTTTTATTCAGCCTATATTTGTATCCCACTGCTGGGCAAAGGCCTCTCCCCTCAAACTCCACGACTCCCGAGTGTGCTTCCTCCGGCCAGTTGTTAAGAAAGGCTTCCAGGTCCCGCCATCTCCGTTAACGACGGTGGTATTACAGATAAAATTTTCTGCTGTATGCTTAGCACATGATTGGCGCGACAGTATCTCGCCGCGAGATAGACTATCCGTCCCTCTTTTGTTAATATAGCTAGTAAAGGACGAGAGATCTATCTCGCAGCGACATACTGTCGCACCAAGCATGTGCTAAGCCTACTGGATTTGGAAAGAGATGAATTCCCTTATTTTTAAAACATTGTCTAAAAATACTTATTCCGTATCTGGATTGCAGTGAATGAGTAAGTACTCACCTCTGGGGAGTCGAATGGGTACTTGTTGGTGAATTTGAACTGGAGGACGAATTTCTCGCCCTCATACAGGGTTCCGGGGACTCCTTCCATGTGTACTGTCCACCTGTGGACAAACCTCACATTAACCTGACTGCTGCGACTATACAGGATAGAAAACACGAATGCCACATGGATGGCAACTACCTTAAATATTGTAAATAGAACATTTTGTGTAAGGGAGACATTCCTTTGTATTTTAAAACAATAAATTCTGCATTTATGGATGTAAGAAAAATCTCGTGCCTCAGCCGGGACTAGAACCGATCAAATGTGACAAAAAATAACGTGCAAAAATCAATTGTACAATTGAGCTTGGCGATTGGACTTGGCGCTTTTCTTATAACCGCGCATATATATCGGCACAACATCTTTGACAAATGCGAATAGAATATAGCCAATCAAAACTTTAATAGGCCAATCACAACTATTTTTAATTAGCGGTTTAAGTTTATATAGGATAATATGTATAGAAATTCATTAGCTTGATGAATTATCCGTGTTTGAACATTTTTGGAACTTTTTTTGGTATAGTCATTTACATTTATATACCTAACTCTGGAAGCCTAAACAATTATATACACGTAGAATTTATTTAGACGGAATACGAACATACGGAAATAATTTGAGATACTTAATACTCTACTGTTTATTTTCTTGCTCGTGGTACAGACACAGACCCCACCCCGTAGAACGCTTATGAGCTTACACACATTACAACTACAAAATCATAGCTTTCGGTAATTTATTTTTAGCTGCGCTTAACCTTGACCGCTTAACCGCTTACAACTTTTTTTTTTTACTTCATCATCATCATCATCATCATCAGCCTATGATAGTCCACTGCTGGTCGTAGGCCTCTCCTATCAACTATGCGTATAGACGCATTAGGAGTTAAATGCCCATAATCGCCACGCTGGGCAAGCGGATTGGCGATCGCAGTAATGTGCCCACTTTTTTTTTATTTCTTCCTTATTATTGTCATAGTAAAAGCATCATTTGTTTTGGAATGCACTATACTGAGTGTAAGTATACATGACATCATCTAACATAATCATTATAATCGACATGCCTAGCTAAGATGCCATTCTGCTATTGTATACGATAAGCGATACATACATGAACATGAACATAGGCACCACACCCAGCCAGGAACAAGCCTGCTCCGGACAAGCCGGCATACCAGGGGGCACGCGGTTTTTTTAGAGGTAGACACGCTCTGGGATGGGTAGGATGTTTAGAATCGACCGACTATGCAGCCTTAAGCCGATATAGGAAGATAGGAGGAAGGGTTATGCCGTTGAGGGAGAGCGTTGATGTAATGATGCACGTCGTACCGGTGGAGGTTCTTGGGATGTCGTTATCTTCGATCTGGTTCATCGATTGCCATTCATTCTTCTTCTTCCTCTGACTTACTGTCCATTTCTTCTATTTTGTAGATTTCTCTTACAGCATTGTTGAATTCTTCTTCACCTTTTGCCATTTCGAGCCATTCTAAGCTGTCTCTGGTGTAATAATTATGTCCCGTGATAGTCGTTCCAGGTGTAGGTGGGTCCTCCGACTTTGTGTTTTGGCTTAGTATCAAAGTGCAGCTTCCAGTAGGTGAGGTTTTAGGCACCTTAGGAAATGTCCAAGCATTTAATCCTCTTGGTAATTCTTTTTCATCTAGTATATAGTGCACTTTTTTATACATACACGATTCCCTTGTATGACAACTTTGGCATTTCGAACCGCTTGTCAGAACATCGTGTATTTCATAGCTGCTTTAACTATTCCATTTGGCATATAACTATTTGCCTAGGATGTCTCTTAGTGCGTTTAGATCAACTGTATTGAGAGCTTTTTCCAGATCGATTAAAAGGACGTATGTTTTGTTGTCATTTCTATAATTTTTAACGCAGTGACGCAATTTCACCTATCACAACAGGTACACTGAGGACTTCACACACAAAATACGACATTATACTTGACTCTGAATACACACACACATTAAATATTAGGTATTACACCACAAAGTTTTAACATGAAAAACTACTGAAATACGATCCAAACGATAATACACACTACACATCAACCACACTAACCCACTAACAGGCCGGTATAAAACAGCCTTAGTTAAAATGCGACAGCAAATAGTAAGACACCGTTAAACACTACCATTGGTTGATGTTTATTGTAACGTAGCTTGAAACTTCAATTAGAAATATTTCGCTTCTTTCTTGAGGCAGAACCATTGTGTATACTGTACTGGCGAGATGGCTTGCGTTTCGATTTTCAATGCTCGCTTTTTCGTGTTTCGTAATAACAATAAATACAACATCAACTCTAAGCACAAGTTCACCCAGTAAGTGCAAATAATAACAACCATATTATTTAAATAATCACAGCACAACAGAGAAGTTCACATAACAGGAAATAATGGAAATAACCATTAAAATAATTCACTTTCACTTGCAGTATTTATTTAAAGTGTGAAATCCAATTTAAATTTGAAGTACTTAACTTCATTTAAACGGTCCCCACGTATGTCCTGTGGAATTTTGTTTTCCAAAAGAAGACCTTGTAATCTTTACCTAAGGTCCAAGTATCGGCCCATATCCATGTGTTAGTTTATTTCGTATAAGATGGCTCGAACCATTGCCGATTCGTACCCGAGATTAATTATAAGCTTCATCTATTGTTACATTACAGCTAAACTGTATTTGTCAGTAGCGGGCCAAGCTTGCATTGTTTTTTGTTTTCATCTTTTGGGTCCTTCCTGCTGTGTACCACATGTTCGAATTGCGAGAAGGTCCGCTAGTTGACGAGATTTTATTGCTCGGCTTTGCCACTTCAGACCCCTTCAGAGTTCAGGTAGGCAGCCCAAAATTGTAGGTATGGAATGCACTAAAAATCAAAAATGAGCAAATTAAGGAATAGTTAAAATAATGTATGTAATGTAACAGACTGATTTAACTGGTACCTATCCAATACTCTGCTGAGTTTGTGTGCCGTATCTCTCACCATTCTTCAAAAATATCGCTCCAGCAGGTTGGAACCCGCACGAAGGGCTCCGCTCCGCATTACTAGGCATCTATATATTTTTAAAGTGAATACAGAACCGTGACTGCAAAAACGAACACGAGAATTACGTCCGATTCAGCCGTTCGGGATAACAACTTCATAACGTCCCATGTACCCGCCGCAATAGCGGCATCAGAAACAATCATCATTGTCGATGATGGGGAACTCCAAAAATGACCGCCTAGCTGTTGGAACCAGGGTCGCGTTTTATAAAGTTACAATTTACAACTTCGCTGTTTGCCTCTCTAACGCACGCACATATTGGCTAGAAAGAGAGGCAAACAGCGAAATTGCAAATTGCAACCCTATAAAACGCGACCCTGGGCTCAATTAAGCAAGTACATCAAATAAGTACATAGCCCGTTTACGATAATCGGAAAGCTCTCACCCGGAATGCAGTGTATCGTGATGACCGATGGTCTTCGCCACACTAATGCAAATTTTGTCGCTGACTCGCCGACCTTAAACCAACGCGTTAAGGTTCATAATTGCTCGCGGCAGAACCTTGACATCACAAATCACAACACTATTCACGACAAAAAACAAAGCACTTGTGCTTTGCCTTTTTTGTTTTTGTTTTCGGGACGCTCGAAAGTGCACCAGGGACGCGTCCTACCCGGTCGGGATCCGAACCCAAACTCCTATTGTATACGATAAGCGATAAGTAATAAATCGCCGATATATTTACACAACCTCGTATCTTCGACACTCACTCTTTTATCGGTCTTTATTTTCAAAACTGTATAATTTATAACATCATATCAGCCGAAAGACGACCACTGCTGAACATAGGCCTCCCCCAAAGATTGCCACAATGACCGGTCCTGTGCCACCCGCATCCAGCGGACTCCTGCGACCTTTACCAGGTCATCAGTCCACCTTGTGGGGGGCCTACCCACGCTGGGCCTTCCGGTACGTGGCCGCCACCCCGAGAACCTTCCCGCCCCAACGGCCATTTGTTCTACGCGCAATGTGCCCACTGCCACTTCAGTTTAGCGATCCGGAGAGCTATATCGGTTACTTAGGTTCTGCTGCGGATGGTCTCATTTAATAACATAATCCGAACCCGCACAGAGACTCCTAGCATAGCCCTCTCCATTGCCCTTTGGGTGACTTTATATAGGGGCATTTCACGTCAGGCGGACAACGAAAAAAGGGTCAAGTTCTGGATTTTGTTTATTTTTGCAGGAATTGAACCTATATAAGAATAAAAAATTTCCTCATCATTACTTTTCTTTTTTTTTAATTAGTTTAAAATTTATGGCAATTTGAATAATTGAAAAAATGTAAGGAGCAGTTTTTATAAACATAATTATTGAAGTCAATTAATTAGATTTAATAATACGTAATTAGTGATTATTTATTAGTATTAATTGGGTTTTTTAAAAAATAGCCGCAATCTGAAATCATTTTTTTTTCCATATGTTTAACCGGAAGTTAGTGTTAAAAAAATATTTTTCTCAAACTTCGCATTTTTTTTAATTTTTTATTTTTTCATAAAAATGTAGCCTATAGTATATAAATTATATGTAGAAAAAATTACAATGGCACGTTCATGTTTTTAGGAGGTACATCCATTATAGTGCTAAGGTGTCGCACGGCGGACTATACTGGGTGGTTTCTTAAATCGAGACCTGTAGCGCCATCTCTTATCAATCAATAATATTAATATGTCTACTCGTAATGTATCGTTCGATATCGACCTTGAATGCAAGAAAGAGATAGATAGTGACGCTTGCAAGTGTCACGTGGATGTTGCGTTACTTATTTAGTGGCTCCTTAGCTGCTGCGCTGTGCGTGTGTTGTGTTCAATTCCATATAGAAATATTCCTAATAGAATGAATTGCTACGGTAACCGATGGTATAACCCATTTAAATTACCATCTCATCCAAAGAGTGCTGTTAGAAAAATTTCAACTTCATTAGCTGAAAAGTGGAAAATGTCGCCTTTTTTTTATGTGTGTTCGTCCTGCAGGATGCGGCTTTCAAAAGATATACCTCCGGATACCTATTCAGAACAGCCGCAGTTATCGCAAAACAGCCAGACATCCAGTGAAAACAACTCTCAAAACATTCAAAATGAACCGTTTGTTCCCGATTTTCCCCAAAATAATACTTATAAAACAATTTCGACACAGACGGATCGTGAAATAGGAGACCAAAAAATTCTGCGCCAGCTAAAAGAGAAGTTTAATGACCCGGCCACGACTACGTCTACAAAAACGTTAATTCTGACTATAGCTCCGAAGTCCTGGAGCGAACACAAACTGGCAGAAGAGTTTGGGACGTCAAGGCGGCAAGCTAAGAAAGCCAAGGAACTTGTTGAATTGAATGGCATTTTGTCATCACCCAATCCTCGTAGCGGTCGTAAACTACCGGAAGAAACAGAAGATATAGTGAAACAGTTTTATCTTCAGGAAGATGTAAGTCAGATTATGCCTGGAAAAAAAGACTTTGTTTCTGTAAAATTATCAGACGGCAAAAGAACACAAATTCAGAAACAACTTTTATTGTGCAATATAAATGAATTGTACGAAAAATTCAAGAGTGAATACCCTGACATGAAAGTAGGGCTAACCAAATTTTCTACATTGTGGCCGAAACAATGTATTCTGGCTGGAGACTCTGGTACCCACGTTGTGTGCGTATGTACGTACCATCAAAACGTGAAATTGATGTTTACTGGAGGAAACATTGATTCGCTAACTGCAGAAACCGAATTGTACCTTTCGAGTTACAAATCCGACTTACATCTTCCCGAAGATAAAACTGTTTCACTAAATCTTCTGTTTCTTCCGGTAGTTTACGACCGCTACGAGGATTGGGTGATGACAAAATACCATTCAATTCAACAAGTTCCTTGGATTTCTTAGCTTGCCGCCTTGACGTCCCAAACTCTTCTGCCAGTTTGTGTTCGCTCCAGGACTTCGGAGCTATAGTCAGAATTAACGTTTTTGTAGACGTAGTCGTGGCCGGGTCATTAAACTTCTCTTTTAGCTGGCGCAGAATTTTTTGGTCTCCTATTTCACGATCCGTCTGTGTCGAAATTGTTTTATAAGTATTATTTTGGGGAAAATCGGGAACTAACGGTTCATTTTGAATGTTTTGAGAGTTGTGTTCACTGGATGTCTGGCTGTTTTGCGATAACTGCGGCTGTTCTGAATAGGTATCCGGAGGTATATCTTTTGAAAGCCGCATCCTGCAGGACGAACACACATAAAAAAAAGGCGACACTTTCCACTTTTCAGCTAATGAAGTTGAAATTTTTCTAACAGCACTCTTTGGATGAGATGGTAATTTAAATGGGTTATACCATCGGTTACCGTAGCAATTCATTCTATTAGGAATATTTCTATATGGAATTGAACACAACACACGCACAGCGCAGCAGCTAAGGAGCCACTAAATAAGTAACGCAAGATCCACGTGACACTTGCAAGCGTCACTATCTATCTCT
>JALPQI010019190.1:0-21098 GCA_025490895.1 Thaumatotibia leucotreta
CGGCGCTGGCGCAGCCTGCTCGAGGACCCTCCACGCGGGGCCGTTCAATACGCTCGACCTACCCTCCTTCGTGCAGGCAAGTCACCCTAGCGAAAACTGGCTGCCGTTTTGAATTTACTTAGTTTTGACCAATCGCGTTTTTTACGTACTTTTGTTATTTCCTGTTTTGGGGCACTTCTTGGTTACCGATTAAGCTCAAATTTTGTATTTTGTAATGCAATATAACCTTCTGCCGCTGGCATCCAAGACGCATTTTCAACTTTATAATGTTGATGATAAGACACATGCTACGTGACTAACAGTGGCAGAGGGTTAATATTATGGAGCTGATCTGATGATTGCGTGGAAGGTGGGGACAGGAACTTGGGAAGAAAAGGACCTAACCCTATCAAGTGTAGGCTCGTTAGACGTCTTAATCAGTTATTACTATTACTGAGACAGTAAGCATGTATTTAAAAAAAATACTTACCTACAAAAAGTTATTGTTATAAAATATCAAGATAAAAAGCATAATAATAACAATTTAACATTATTATTGCAGATCGTACGAGCCGCTTACAGTTACTATGCAGTGTTGGGACAGACATCTAAGTAAAACTGTAGGGCTTGTGTTTGACTTAACTCGCGGCCGTCTCGCCGCTACCCGTCTCTTTTTATTAATCAATTATATCAATATTTTTAACCTTTTCAACGCCAAGAAGCCAGCCTAAAGCTTGTTCACGAAATAAAGTAGCCATCGTAAAGTCAGTCTCTACTGTTACGCAACAGTCCCATGTAGTTCTAACAGCCATGGGACTGTAAATTGATTCTCCTGTTTTATGTTTAATAATCCAATATCCAAAATCATTCGCTAAAAAGGCGTCAAAATCAAAATTACTTCAGATAATGCTTATTGCAAAAGTTCAGGCTAAGAAAAGTGCGAACTTCCGAGACGATTTCAACAATGTTAGTCTTCAAATAGTTAATAAAAATTGTAGACACGAGATTCAGTTTATTATAGTATCGCTATTGTATTTTAGTTAAGACCCATTGGAAAGCTAAATGACCCAAAATGGTAAAATAAGAAAAAAACACTACTTAAATTCAGAAGTTTTAAGTCCATAATTATGGAGAAATTGATATAAATATCAAACACAGCGTCCGAAAAGATAGGCAAAGAGCCCTTCTTTGTGATAACACCCATACTAAGGTTTGGTCTAATACAAAATAAAAAAATGATACAGCAATGGCTACTTTATTTCGTGAACAAGCCTTACCACGCCAGCAGCCAGTGCAGCCACTAAAGTGGAGTATGCTGTCAAAGTAACTGTCTTGCTGACAGATTAGGTTTATTTTCGTTGTTCATTAATTAATAGAGATACTGGCGTGTATGTCACAATTTGAAGCGAGAGGGAAGGCGTTAAAAAAGGTTAAAAAATATAATATATCTGTTAGATAAATAAATGTTAGATATCCTTTTCTTTAATATGCCTAAGGAATAGGATAGTGATATAAAATTTTATCTGACGGATATACAGGGTGTTCCACGAGCCACTGAAAATCTTGAACGGGGTGATTTAGTAGGCTAGTTATTCAGTTTAACCTACCAAATCACCCCGTTCAAGGTTTTCAGTGGGTCGTGGAACACCCTGTATTTATAAAGACATGTAGCAGTCACTGAGTAGAACATAGGAAGTAATAAAACTAGTTGTAGTATTTTTCTTGTTAAAATTTTAATAAAATAAATATAAGTACAACAGTCTCTAAGATCTGTGCAGTCTTTTATTAATTAGAAGTTAGAACATTTGTAACATCGCTTGAAACTAAAAACGTGACAGGTACAGAAATGGAACCCTAGACCACTCGAGAACTATGTCAATGTGACACTAGAAATCTTTTACTATTAGGCATAGATGTCACTGTTCCAATGGGTTGAGTGTACATTAATTCGAGATGCTTCGATAGATTATGTTGTATTATTGCGAACTGTAAAAATGAGGCCATCCGCAGCAGAACCAAAGTAACCGAAATAGCTCTCCGAATCGCTAAACTGAAGTGGCAGTGGGCGGGGGCACATTGCGAGCAGAACCGGTAGGGTAGGTTCTCGAGTGGCGGCCACGTACCGGAAGGCGCAGCGTGGGTAGGCCCCCCACAAGGTGGACTGATGACCTGGTAAAGGTCGCAGGAGTCCGCTGGATGCGGGTGGCACAGGACCGGTCATTGTCAATATTTGGGGGAGGCCTATGTTCAGCAGTTGACGTCTTTCGACTGATATGATAATTATGAAGACGATGATTGAATTAGTGTCGGTTGTATTAGTGCCTTAGAACGGATATGACAAGTTTAACCCTTAGGTGCATATGGTATCACATATTTTATTTCTAAAATGACATATGTAAACAATCAAATGTCAATTTGTGCTCTGTTGCTCAGTATGACAGTCTCCATTGATTATATATTCCGAAATGTGATATTTTGGTCGTATCGTTTTTCATACTCTATGTCCTGGCCACGACATTGGTCTAAGGCGACCAGTGGCGAGCGAATCCATGAGTTGGAACGGGATGCCGATATGGGTACACCCTCTCGCACGTATGGTTTTTCGCTAAACCGGTCGCCTTAGACCAATGTCGTGGCCAGGCCATAAGGGTTAGGTCTGAGAGCTATGCTGTTGACAGCGACCCTTTTGATCGTGTAGCCACGTTCTAACTGCCTCCACACTGGTCGTCCATTTGATGTTGTTGCGAACTGTTGTCGATTGTACTACGGATATGACAAGTTTAGGTCTATAAACTATGTTGTTGAGAGTGCCGCCGTTCGCGTAGCCACGTACTAATTGCCTCTACACTAGTCGTCCATTTGATGTTGTTGCGAACTGTTGTCGATTGTTCTACGGATATGACAAGTGTAGGTCTAAGAACTATGCTGTTGAGACCGACACCTCCGATCACGTAGCCACGTACTAACTGCCGGCATACTATTGGTCGTCCATTTGATGTTGTTGCGAACTGTTGTCGATTGTACTACGGATATGACAAGTGTAGGTCTAAGAACTATGCTGTTGAGACCGCCCCCTCCGATCACGTAGCCACGTACTAACTGCCGGCATGCTATTGGTCGTCCATTTAATGTTGTTGCGGACAGTTTCGAGTGCACGTTTGCGGGCGCTCGCGCCGGCGCCAGCTTCGGGGTATTGCGCGAAGAATGCCTCCATCTAAACGAACAAATAAAAAATTGTGTTGGGTCTTTGATCGAGGATTGTTTTAACCGCTCGCATTCTTCATTGTCGTGTCGAAAAAGATCGTCATGAGTGATTATCTGTAGAACGTTTTAACCGCTCTGATTCATCATCAGAGATCGTACGATTTCCAGCATTATTAGTGCAATGTAGTTCAATTAAGGGATATGGTGCAAGTTATTACTCGTTTCAACTTAAACTGACCCTTGGATTCCTTGAACTAAACTTCTAGGGTTTTTGGTGAAATGTAGTTGAGTTAAAGGAATCCAGGGGTCAATTTTTAGCTGTAACGTGTCATAACACGTTGTAACATAGATGCACCTTAACTCGCTATCTCCTTTCGAATAACTTACTTCACATTCCTTAATTGAACTGCACTGCACCAAAAATGCTGGAAATCGTACGATGTCTGTTCATCATTGTCGTCCCACGATTGTTATCGTAATGAAAGGACGAATCGGAAGTTTGAATAAGCTTAGTATTGGTACCGAATTCCGTCTGCATTACAAAAAAGGTGGTGAACGTAAGAGTTTTTTGGTAACAATTGCAATTGGTGACCCTCTTGTAACAATTGCAAAGACGAGAACGACGGAATAAAAACGCTGAATATTGCCACAACACAGTTGAATATTAGAAAACTCTTATATTGTCTCACCTCTTTAAGCTCCTGAGTCTTTAAGAGTATATAATGCTTGGAATGCTCGCACCCAAGTATCGACTGTTCAGAGTATGTCGCTTGACAAGAGTCAGCCATAGATGCCGAAGGTCGTCCCATATTAAAACTGCCCTAATATTTATCATTGTCATTTATAGTATTGTGTCTCACCTCTTTAAGCTCCTTTTCCGTGTGAAAAGAGTCCGTAATGCTTGGAATAAGCGCGCCCAAGTATTGACTGTTCAGAGTATACCGCTTGACTAGAGTCAGCCATAGATGCCGAAGGTCGTCTCATATTAAAACTACCCTAATAAGACTATAATATTCATCATTGTCATTTATAGTATTTTGTCTCACCTCTGTAAGCTCTTTTTCCCTGTGAAAAGAGTCCGTAATGCTTGGAATAATAGCGTCCAAGTATCGACCATTCAGAGTATATCGCTCTACTAGCGACAGCCATCAGCCATAGATTCCGAAGGTCGACCCATGTTAGGGCTGTCCCAAACGAATTGCCTATAAATAACATTATATCGTCTCACCTCGTTAAGCTCCTTTTCCGTGTGGAAAGAGTCAGTAATGCTTGGAATAAGCGCGCCCAAATATCGACTGTAGAGTATATCGCTCTACTAGCGTCAGCCATAGATTCCGAAGGTCGTCCCATATTTTATTTATTTATTTATTGAAGAAACAAACAGTCTTACATAGTTATAAATAACATCGTAACTTTGCTTAAAAACTAGACTTACAGTTTCCTTAATGAAAATATTTTAACATCATGTGATTCATGTGTAATACATATGTAATTTACTACATAGCAACAGAGCTTGAGTATGATTTACACACCAAAAACAAAAAAGAAAAGAGAAAAGTTAGTCATTATCGATCTAAAATGAATACAAAGTTATTACTAAACAGCACCTACCTCAATACTGGTATTATCATTGATACATTGCAAAGATATTTTTTTAAATCTATTAAGACCTTCACAGAACAGATCAAGATTATGAAACTTTTCGTTGTACAACCTGCACGCCCTTTTAATAAAACTATTTCTTGTGTACGCTGTTCGACTACGGGGAATGTAAAATAGTGGTTTTTTCCTACAAGCACGTTCACAACGTCTAGGGACTCTAAAGGAAATAGATTGTAATAAAAATGGAGCATCAATAATATTGTTAATTATTTTGTAAAGAATTAGAATATCGGTGCGTTCTCTGCGATAACCAAGGGATGTTAAGTTGTGAACTCTCATAGCGGTGGCGTAATCCGAGTATTTATTACTAATTCTGTACTCTATCGTTTTAGCAAACTTTTTCTGCACCCTCTCTATCCTGTCACTGTGTATTTTATAAAGTGGGCTCCACACAGCGCTAGCAAAATCCAAACGGCTACGCACGTAACTGTTAAACAATACTTTATACGTTAAAAGTCTCTTAAAGGGTTTTCCTACGCGCAAAATAAAACCTAACTGTTTAAATGCTTTACTTAACATGTCATCAATGTGAGGCACGAAGGTGAGTTTAGAGTCTATAATGATACCGAGGTCTCGAATCTGGTTTACACGGCCCAATTGCTTACCACAAAGTTTATAATCGAAATTAATACTAGTTCTTTTCCTGCTGAAGCTAATAACGAAACATTTATCTGGATTTATGGACAACTTATTAGCAATGCAATAAGCCTCAAAATTATGTAAGTCGTCTTGCAAGACATTACAATCATGTACATTACGAACGATTCTAAATAACTTAGCATCATCAGCATACAACAATAAGTTAGTTTTGTTTATACTCTCTGTGATATCATTGATGTAGATGATAAACAACAAGGGCCCTAAATGAGACCCTTGCGGAACGCCAGATGTGATGGGCCTGTACTGAGAAGTGTATCCACCCACTGCCACTGCCTGCGAACGGTTCTCTATGTATGATTTTATCCACCGGAAGAGGTCACCGTGTATACCGATTTGCCAAAGTTTCAAAAGTAAACGCTCATGACAAACTTTGTCAAATGCCTTGGCAAAATCAGTATACACAGCGTCCACTTGGTGGTTATTATCTAATGCGTCCAATAAGATTTCGGTATAGGATATAAGATTGGATTCAACACTCCGGCCCTTGAGAAAACCGTGTTGGTTAGGAATAATGTGGCGATGTATGACAGTGGATAGCTGATCGGTTACAATCTTTTCCAGAGTCTTACCAAATTGACACAGCTTCGAGATCGGGCGATATTTCTCAATGTCATGGCTAATTTCACCTTTAGGTATAGGAGTGACTAGTGCACGTTTCCATAAAGAGGGTACACATCCATCCGCAAGTGATTTTTTAAACAGAAAAGTAACCGGTTCTACTAAATTGGAAGCGCATTTATTAATAATTACAGGGTGTATACAATCAGGACCAGCCCCTTTATTAATATTTAAGAGTTTAAGATATTTATAAACTAATTCTTTATTTATGCTAATTGTATCAATATCGAGTACTGAGCTATTAGTTGGCGGAAGATTGTTTAAGTCAACTGAACTACTAGCCGGTTTCTCAAAAACTGAGTGAAAGTGTTCGTTGAAGACATCACATATTTGTGTACCACTTGAAACTGCCACGCCCTTATATTTCATAATCTGTGGAAGACCCTTTTTTGAAAATGTCGATTTTATGTAAGTCCAAAAGAATTTGGGATGAGTGTTAATCAGTGTTTCAGTATGACTAATATAATTTCTGTAACATTCTGGTTCCAATTTTAATATTCTTTTCTTTAAAAGTTTATATGTGTCATGGTCTAAAGGGTTACCATAGGTCTTCCACAGCTTATGATATTTCTTTTTTTCATTTAGAAGTCGTCTAAGCGGCTTAGTAAACCAGGGGGGCTTGGAACAAGAAAAACGTTGGGGAACTCTAGGAACATATTTATCGATTAAGTTATTAAGAATATTATAAAATAATGAAACACAGTCATCTAGCGTTCGGCCCGAGAAGCGATCCAACCAGGCGATTTTAGATAACTCAAGATTTATTTCATTAAAGTTGGCATCGAAAAAACGATACACGAACGTAGGGGCTGGTTTAAGAGGAAACGTGTGTACAATATTAAGTTCTATCCGAAGAGCCTTATGGTGTAAATCTTCAAGTGTTAAAGGATCGTCGCTTGCGGATACTAGACAGTTTTTATTACAAAAAATAAGATCCAGAATGCGTTTATTACAGTTTACGCAACCATTGTATTGCTCTAAACCAGAATAAGATAAAAACTCGCTAAGTAACTGTATATTCAGAGTGGTCGAACCCCCATTTAATATCATTTTCGAACTATCAGATGTGGTCCACTGGGCGTCCGATATATTGAAATCACCAGTTACAAGAAAAACATCGTGAGGATTTTCTATAGTTAATTGACTACAAATATCAAAAAAGCTTTCCAATGCGTCTTTATACAGAGGCCCGTGAGGGATATAAACGCAACAAACATTAAGGAACGTCTTTCCCTGAGTTCCGCGCTGAGTGCCTAGCTCCGACAAGGGTATGGAAACCCAGACACATTCAGAGGCGGCGAGCGACGGGCAAGGCCAGTCGCGGCGCGCGGGCCGATGCTCGCGGCGCACCGCGATCGCCACCCCTCCGCCGCGCTCCGCGCCGCTAGACTCAGCTGATCTATCACAGCGGTACACAATGTATCTGTTGTCGAACACTTCCCCGTCATAAAAATTTGAATTCAACCAACTCTCAGTCACACAAATAAAATCATAGTCTGACATTGATACATGTGAGAAAAAACATTGAGTTTTTGTACGCAAACCGCGTACGTTTTGATAGTAACCATTCAAATTAGAAGTTGCCGTTATAAGAGTTAAAATAAATTACTCGGCCATTTTTACTTAATATTGTAAACATATAATAGTAATTAATATAGGTAAAATGATGATAGTTATTATTGTTGGTTAGACGTTGTGAATTAAAAAATAAATATATGTAATGTTTTATTAGTGAAAGGCGCGGCAAAGACAAAATAATTTGTTTCATTGTATAGGCACTGCAGGTGGCACTGATAAGGAAAATATTTATAGGTAAAAACATGTTTCGGTTACAAAATGTGAAATAGACATAATGCGTAGTTTTACTATGATTATCAGTTATTTTATCATTATATCCTAGGAATAAAAAGTAGAACAGTCATTTTATTTTATTAAAATCAAAGTTATTGTTTATAACCATAACTTTAGATGTTTCGGTTCTTCTAGCTAGGATCTTGCAGTCCCGTATCCACAAATACTTGATTTTATTATCCTTTTTGAGGTCCCTTGCGCGTTTGAGTAACATTTTGCTGGCCGGAGTGAGATGATCGCCCAAGTACAGGTTCAGTGCCGGCCCGTTAAGGCCTATCGAAGAAGTCGTGATGCCCTTGCGGGCACGAACCGCGGACAGAAGCTGGTCCTTATAAAATCGTCTGGTAAACTTTACGATAACAGCTGGCTCGCGATATTTCGATGACGGCCCATCGTTGTCACCGCCGTTGTTTACTTCAGCGTTCTGGAAACGCCGCACTCGCTGTATACTGTCAACAAAATGAGCCTCAAACGTCATTCCCACTACAGCATAAATAGCTTGAATGATGCTAATCAAATTTTCGCCCTTCTTAAAGGGCAGGCCGGAGATTTCAATATTATTAATCCGGGAATATTGTTCTCGAGCATCAAACTCAGTTTGGAGGGTAGATATCATTGTCGTGGCCGTATTAAGGTCGGATTGTAATTTATTCACGAGCTCGCATTTCTCCTTCATTTGATCTACACTATCCTCCACAAGGGATACCCGAGATTCCATTTCGTTTAGCTTTGTATTAATTTGCTGAATACCATCCTTGCATGATACAAGGTCGGACTGTATTGAACGAAAGTCGTCACGGAAATCCTGGATCTCTTTTAGGATGGAGGCAAATCCTTGCTGCAACTCGGCCGACGAAGCACTAGGCGCAGCTGGGGCTAAGATAGGGTCCTGCTGGTGTAGAATCTCAGCCGGCACGGTATCTGTAGCGAGATTATTGCCAGCACGGCAGGATACGCAACGCCAGCTCGCTTTTTTATCGCTAGTCATTTTGCGATACGTAGTTTCAGAGACGCCAGCACACACATAATGAAAAATCCCTTTACAAATACTGCAATTTACTCCATCCGTAACTTCCAGACGGCACTTAACTTTTGCACAAATCATCATAATAATCAAATTGTACTTTTAACTGGTGTATGTCCAAAACAACTCTATGACAATGCAGTTAGGTCTATGATTAAGTAACGCGATAAGATTCACACGACGTAAACAAATGAATCAAACGGTAGGCCGCACGTAGCAACCGATCGGGTCGAGTACCTGACGCTAACTGACATATTAAGGCAGTCCCAAACGAATTGCCTATAAATAACATTATATTGTCTCACCTCTTTAAGCTCCTTTTCCGTGTGAAAAGAGTTCGTAATGCTTGGAATAAGCGCGCCCAAGTATCGACTGTTCAGAGTATATCGCTCAAGTACTTTCTGCCAGCGATTCCATATTATCGTCCCATATTAAAACTGCCCCAAATGGATTATTTATCATTGTCATTTATACAGTATTGTGTCTCACCTCTTTAAGCTCCTTTTCCATGTTATAAGAGTCCGTAATGCTTGGAATAAGCGCGCCCAAATACTCTGTACATACTCTCTGTATATACTCTCTGACGCTAGCGTCAGCCATAGATTCCGAAGGTCGTCCCATATTAGGGCTGTCCCAAACAAATTGTCTATAAATAACATTATATTGTCTCACCTCTTTAAGCTCCTTTTCCGCGTGGAAAGAGTCAGTAATGCTTAGAGTAAGCGCACCCAAATATCGACTGTAGAGTATATCGCTCTACTAGCGTCAGCCATAGATTCCGAAGGTCGTCCTATATTAGGGCTGTCCCAAGCGAAGTGCCTATAAATAGCATTATATTGTCTCGCCTCTTTAAGCTCCTTTTCCGTGTGAAAAGAGTCCGTAATGCTTGGAATAAGCGCGCCCAAGTATCGACTGTTCAGAGTATATCGTTTGACTAGTTTCTGCCAGCGATTCCAAAGGTCGCCCCATAACTGCCCCAAATGGATTATTTATCAATGTCATTTATATAGTATTGTGTCTCACCTCTTTAAGCTCCTTTTTCGTGTGAAAAGAGTCCGTAATGCTCCGAATAAGCGCGCCCAAGTATCGACTATTCAGAGTATATCACTTGACTAGCGTCAGCCATAGATTCCGAAGATCGTCCCACATTAGGGTTGTCCCAAACGAATTGCCTATAAATAACATTATATTGTCTCACCTCTTTAAGCTCCTTTTCCGTGTGAAAAGAGTCCGTAATGCTCGGAATAAGCGCGCCCAAGTATCGACTGTTCAGAGTATATCGGTCGACTAGCGTCAGCCATAGATTCCGAAGGTCGTCCGTATTAGGGCTGTCCCAAACGAATTGTCTATAAATAACATTATATTGTCTCACCTCTTTAAGCTCCTTTTCCGTGTGAAAAGAATCCGTAATGCTCGGAATAAGCGCGCCCAAGTATCGACTGTTCAAAGTATATCGGTCGACTAGTTTCGGCCATCGATTTCGAACGTCGTCCCATATTAGGGCTGTCCCGAACGGGTTGTTGCTGATAGTTTGGATCACGTTCAGGTAGTCTTGAGCTCGGACGTTAGTTTCGTCCCAAGCGAGAGTTAGATACCTGGGAACAATGAAATATAGACATTGTACTATTTGTAGGGTATGTTTTAATATAGAAAGTCATCATCATCATCATATCAGCCGAAAGACCTGAACATAGGCCTCCCCCCAAAGATTGCCATAATGACCGGTCCTGCGCCACCAGCATCCAGCGGACTCTCACGACCTTCACCAGGTCATCAGTCCACCTTGTGGGGGGCCTACCCACGCTACGCCTTCCGGTACGTGGCCGCCACCCAAGAACCTTCCCGCCCCAACGGCCATCTGTTCTACGCGCAATGTTCCCCGCCCACTGCCACTTCAGTTTAGGGATTCGGAGAGCTATTTCAGTTACTTTGGTTCTGCTGCGGATGGTATCATTTTTAATCCGATCCCGCAGATACTCCTAGCATAGCCCTCTCCATTGCCCTTTGGGTGACTTTGAGCCTTCTTATGAGGCCCATTGTAAGCGGCCACGTTTCAGTACCGTATGTCATCACTGGCAACACACACTGATTAAAGACTTTCGTCTTCAAACACTGCGGAATATTGGACGCAAATATAGAAAGTATAAACATGAAATTGTTTGCAATTTTATTTTGGATAATGTCGTATTATAATTGCTGATTTCTAAGAATGAACTTTTGACAGTTTAGTGGTGGAAAAATGGTAAATCTTACCCTCATATTAATAAGGATTAATCTATAACTGTCAAAAGTCCATTCTTAGAAATCGGCAACTATAAATATTCTTTGTACAGTCGCCTTCAGATATATCGTAGCGTCAGGAGCGTTCAAAAATATCTGAATACACCTTTATTGCCATGACGATAGAGACATGTTCAGATATTTTTGAACGCTCCAGACAAATTGTATATTAATAGTACATTACGACACAAGATCAAAAATATGAAATTGGTAACGAGTGGCGATGTTTTAAATCGATACGAGTTACGAAATTCCTTTTTGCACGTGTCTCGTACGACGTTTTTTAGTACAGATGGACCTGACGTAAAATGACCCACTTCTCGCACTAGAGCCTAAAAAAGGCATCATCTGTACTAAAAATGTTGTTTTAGTAGTTAAGATTGAATTAATATTGTACAGCGTGCCAGTGGCGCTCGCTCGGAAGGGCAACCACGGAAGACCAGCATCAAGAAAGTACAGAGATGATTTGAGACAAAGCTGAGTGGAAGCCTTTTCAGGAATGATTTTTTATGTTAATTTTTAGTTAACAGTCCTGTTTTGCACCAAGTTCCTGAATAAACCGCTTTCTATTATATTCTAATTAGGTTCCATCGGCAGAGATATTGAGTACTTGGCGTAACAGGGGTCCATCACACAAAAAGACATCTATAGGAGTCGTTAAATCGACACCAGTTAGCGAAAAAACCTTAATTTCAACACAACATTTATACAATATTCTACAATGCATTATGCTAGGAAAAAATATTCGGCAGTACCAAATAGACCATGAAAATTAATTCCCGAGTTAAAAGCAGACTTTCCCAGCACATGTATTGTCAAAAAAAATTATCGCCAAACAAATCTGGGTGCTTAGAAAAGTTGTCAATCGCTAACGCTTAGTCGTCAATCGTAAACGAAAGGCCCTGGACCTGTCTTGGTCGCACTAATATGAAAGAGAGAGCGAGAACTACGATACGCTAATAAGCGTTAGCGATTGGCAACTTGGCTAAGCATCCTGAAAAACGATCAACTGATGATTCAACATAAATGAATGGTCCTTACGGAAAAAAATCTAATAGTAAATTAACAATCGTACTTTCTAAGTATATTGGTATCCCTCGGTGCCGCCAAAGCTTGTCTGATTTTTAGCTGCTCGTGTACGTCCTCTTCACTCTTGTAGATCTGCCAGAGTTTGTCCCACTCTGCCTCCGTGCCTTGCTTCATACCTGAGACAGACAATATACTCGTAATATAAAAAAATGTACAGAAAAAAAATGAGGACTATATCGCAAGGAATCATACTGTTTTAGGTATAGATATGATGAAATAAAAAATATATAAACGGTGGTAAGAAAGTAAGTGCATTCCTGCTGCCAGTGAGGTTTCGGGAAGTAAAATTAGAGATATTTTTTCAGAAATTAATTGTAGTTCCAGAAGTAGTCGTTTTAAGTAGTTATAGAAGCACCAGGATGGTGATACACTATAGACATCATCATCATCAGCCAATTGACGTCCACTGCTGGACATAGGCCTCCCCCAGAGAGTTCCACAAAGATCGGTCGTGAGCTGTCCGCATCCATTGGACACCCACAACCTTTACCAGGTCGTCGCTCCATCTTGTGGGGGGCCTTCCCACGCTGCGCCGTCCAGTGCGTGGTCGCCACACTATAGACACCGCAGGTCTATCTCCACTGTCTGCAATCACATCATCAGCCTACCTCAGTCCACTGCTGGAGTTAGGCCTCTCCTACTAACTATGCGTATTTTATTTTTATTTTTTTAATTTAATTTAATTGGCACACTAAACAGATTAACATTCAATACATCACAATATAACAATAAATAATAGGTTTTACATTAAAATGTCATCCAAAATAAGCATGCACAGCAAGATTTACTACAAACAATGAGCAAAAATTATCCTAAAACTATACTTATTTATTAAAAAATTGTAATTAATTATTTCGATAAAAATGTCAAGCAAACACTAAAATTAAAATTGAACACTAACATTAAAATAAAATACCTACTAATTATCAAATATTATCAAGAGCTTCAACGATCTGCGTATAGACGCATTAGGGGGTAAATGCCCATACTCACCACGCTAGGCAAGCGGATTGGCGATCGCAGTAATGTGTCCACTATGATAACGCTGCTGCCCGTCATCAATCAAATCAAAGAATGGTCAGTGACACTTCAATCCCTTATGACTCCCGCGGAAGAGTTAGGGTCTCACCAAACCAGTCGACGCGGAGTCGGCTTTCGCCGAGTGTTTTACACCACACTATTCGCATTTAGCCGATCGACCGTCTCCGCGGTTGAACGAACACCTGCGTTAAGCAGTCTCACCCTCCTTGCGGCCGTCGAAACGCTCGATCGGCTGCGATTTGCTATCGCGACAGTTGTAAAGCGGCGGTCGGCTCTCCCGTGCTCCGTCCTGCCGTGCCGTCGAGACGTCAGACAGCACGCGTACAGCCGCTGAGTCCGACGAACAGATACATAGGACAGCGGGTGATCGGCAATCGTAAATCTCATTTTTGGAGACTAGTTGTTAGTAATAACCTGAGTTTGAAATTGAACAGACGTGTATGATTACGACAGTATTAATTCGTGTTGTCAGATCTATTGCAGATTTTAATGTGGGTAATAATTCAAATGAATAAATACAAACGCATCAGTAGCTACTTCGGCCGTCATCGGCTCTGTTCGGCCGTCGTCAGCTATGTTCGGTCGTCAAAGACGCTGAACGGCTTCCGCCAGCTCTGACCGGTCCTTATCGTAGGTACTCGGCCGTGATCGGAGCCGTTCAACTCTTTCCGGCACCGTACGGCGGTATTAGGAGATTTACGAATGCGAACGTGTGCGTTAGGCTGCAAACGGGGTCGTACGAATGCGAACAGCTTTGCGGCATAACGCCGTTTTCCCCGTCGAAAGACGTCGTTTCGCGTGGGCCGAGCCGATTTACGAGGTCCTCGCTCTTATTGCGTTGCCATAAAGCTTTTTCCGTACGCGATTAGCCGAAACGGCGTCGACTAGTTTGGTGAGACCCTTAGGGTGACGACAAATGTATTCTTACTGCCGTCACCACACGGCAGTCTCCACTCACCATGGTAATACACTAGTGACCGCAGGTCTGTCTCCACCGTCGCCACTTGTCCCCCGTGGCTGTTCAGCCACTCCAGGAACATGCGGCGCACCTTGCTCTGGGCTTCGGGGAGCTCCGCCTTCGCGGCCAAAGACAGGATCGTGGAGCGAAGGAGGCTGGATTTATTGGATCGAGTTTAGTTACAAATACTGTAAGTAGTGTAATTTGCTAGTAACTGGCCACCCTCCAGTAACTGGCCACCCTCCAGTAACTGGCCATCCTCCAGTAACTGGCCACCTTATATAAAAATTAACTCTATGTAATTACAATTAGAATTCATTTTGGAAGTGGGAGAGTGATTAACAATGATATAACACATCGTTTTAAAATGAATTCTAGCTATAAGCACATACAGGGTGTTTGTTTCGATATGTGTTAAATTAGACAGGTTACTTGGGACATTAATAGAAGTTGTCTGGTATATAGGCTTTTGGAAAATTCGATAAAAAGGTTTTTTTTTTTGTTTTCATACATAATAAATGAAATGGTAAGTGTGAGAGAACCTTAAGAATAAAATAAAAGTTAGTCTCAGGGAAATGACGGCGCATGTCAAAATAAGTACCATTAGAATGTAATAAAGGTTGCAATACACATGTTCAGTGATTAAACTTATTTTTTTAGTAGTAGTAGATTAACTTTCAGAATGGGACCAACATCGAAAACGTACATGGAAAATTTACTTTTCCATACTATTGAGCTCTAACTAATCAGTCACTTTGTATGAGGGGTTACTTTTTTAAAAGATATTTCGATGTTGGTCCCATACTGAAACTTCATCGTAAGGGTCTCACCAAACTAGTCGACGCCGTTTCGGCTAATAGCGTACGGAAAAAACTTTATGGCAACGCAATAAGAGCGAGGACATCGTAAATCGGCTCGGCCCACGCGAAACGACGTCTTTCGACGGGAAAACGGCGTTTTGCCGTAAACCTGTTCGCATTCGGACGACCCCGTTTGCAGCCTAACGCACACGTTCGCATTCGTAAATCTCCTAATACCGCCGTACGGTGCCGGAAAGAGTTGAACGGCTCCGATCACGGCCGAGTACCTACGATAAGGACCGGTCAGAGCTGGCGGAAGCCGTTCAGCGTCTTCGACGACCGAACATAGCTGACGACGGCCGAACAGAGCCGATGACGGCCGAAGTAGCTACTGATGCGTTTGTATTTATTCATTTGAATTATTACCCACATTAAAATCTGCAATAGATCTGACAATACGAATTAATACTGTCGTAATCATACACGTCTGTTCAATTTCAAACTCAGGTTGTTACTAACAACGTAACAACTAGTCTCCAAAAATGAGATTTACGATTTTCGTCCTATCTATCTGTTCGTCGGACTCAGCGGCTGTATGCGTGCTGTCTGACGTCTCGACGGCAGGACGGAGCACGGCAGAGCCGACCGCCGCTTTACAACTGTCGCGATAGCAAATCGCAGGCGATCGAGCGTTTCTACGGCTGTAAGGGGGGGTGCGACTGCTTAACGCAGGTGTTCAACCGCGGAGACGGTCGATCGGCTAAATGCGAATAGTGTGGTGTAAAACACTCGGCAAAAGCCGACTCCGCGTCGACCGGTTTGGTGAGACCCTAATGGTTGGTAGACTCGGTCGGTAGCGGGAAAGATCGTCGTTCTGTTCCACCCTGTATAGTTAATTTTTATATAAGGTCTAGTTACTGGAGAGTGGCCAGTTACTAGCAATTTAAACTACAATTAAACTATTAACCCTACGAACAAATAAAACATGGAAGCCGAACGTCATACTGAATTGTCTTTCAAAAACGGTTCCAAATTTTTGTTCACAAGTGTCACCCCCTCTTCAATGCATCACAGTAATGAATTTGATATTCAACCTATAAAAACATAAAACCGCCATTTAAAAATAGTTTTGATTGTTCCATTAAAGTTTTGATTGGCTATATTCTTTAAACGTTTGTCAAAGATGTTGCGCCGAAATATGCGCGGTGTTAAGAAAAGCGCTATGTCCTGCCCATCTTGGCACAATTGAACAATTGGTTTTGGGGGCATTTTTGAGCTGGCGTTAGACGTCCATGTTATATAATTATGGTCGCAGTATTAACCGTACAAAAGATATTGTAAAAGAGTAAATCATTGTTTTTATGCCACCCTTAAAATCAGAGTTTAAAAGCATAAAAATATTAAACTATTTGAATTGTTTGACAGTTAAATGGCCTTTCCAATGTGTGTCTAATCATAATCATGATAGTAGACCGCTCAGGATACTTTCTTCTAACAAACTACAGTTGTCCCTTGGGTGGTGTGATAGAATAACAACAAACAAAAGTGATTGACCCAAAAAAATCCAGTGCAGCTCACAAAAATCTCAAAATATGTGTTATCAATGAAAAGGATTTGAAAAAGGTTTGACGGAAATAGTGCTTAAATATGTTACGACGTTTCTTGTGACAGTAAGAATAAAAACAGGCTCACTTTATCATAAGCACCGACGTCACACATAGATTACTATTACAGGGTGAACGATATGAAGTGTTACCAAGTAGATTTTAAGTCTGATGTCAAAGTAATAGCAGCTTATTATCGGAAATATGTTTTGGACACCGCATTGTAGTCTTAGGCACGCAAACATTTGGGTTGTAGACCGCAAACATAAGAACGAAACTGAGCTTCGGCTTATAAAGTTCGTAAGAACCAAAAACGACTGAAAACCGAATTTCATGTGTCATTTCTTCAGTGCAGTGAGTTTTGGACTTTTTATCTGGTATATTTTGAAGAGAAAGGTGAGAGCAATTAAACATGCTAGTATAAATGCAATGAAGAAAGCGATCGTATAGTAATAGCACAAACGTGCTGCGAGCAAATATTTTTTTACCATTTCAAGACCATAGTCAAGGCAAAACGCAGTCATATTGACTAAAAGTAAATTTAATCACAAAGTTTAACATTTTTCCTCTTGTTTTTTCTTACTTATAGTAATAAATTGTTGCAACTAAAAAATCGCAGACCTTTGAACTTAGTAACACTTCATATCGTTCACCTGTAGATAAATAATTAGGTATTATACGAATTCTAGTTAAAATATGTCATAAAGTCTACTCACCGTTCAATCACTCCCAAATTGCTAGATTCTCGATTAACTTTAGTAAACATGGGCGTTACAAGTTCTTGCATGTATACCTGTCAACAATAAAGTAAGTAAACAGAATAATAGATGGTCATGATCTAACTATTGGTTAGAGCAGCTCAGATCTAGAAATATAATTGGAAGTTTGGGATTTGGATATAGAACTTGATAGAAATAGTCACTTGTAAATTAATTAATAACTAATATGCAATAATCTCAACCTATTTTAGCTAGTTTTTGCATCCTTAAATCCCTAATAGAAGCAGAGGTTTGCCAGGGGACAACCCCCTTCGATAGTGAGCCAGATGGTCACATTAAAAAGTCATCAAGCTCAGAAGTAAATTACATAGATATTTGTTCAAATACCTTCAGATCTGCATGAGCAGGAGTATTAAGCAGTCTCTGAGAGAGATCGCCAATTATAGACGCAGTGGTTTGCCAGGGGACAAAGTCTTCTTCCACAGTGAGATACGTGGTCAGATTGAGAGCTAGCTCGTACGTTACGAGCCGAGCCTCGGCCAGTGCGAATACTTCGTCGAGCAGTTGCGAGCGGTCTGATATCGTTAGCTGTAAAGTAAATTATGAAGGACATTATATTAGAAGTTATTATAAAGTTGACGATTACTTGAATGACGAGGAACCATGGCCGTGTCTTCAGTCTCAAGAGCTGTCTTAGATTTACATGACATTGACTTGAATACATATTAGTTATGTATTTTGTAGACTTAGTTTATAAGACTGTTAGCTTAACAGCCTCTTTTTTTTTTTTTTTTTTTTTTTACTTTTGCAGAGCCTTTACACCTCCAAAATTATTAATTTTATTTATTATTCTTAGCATCTAATTTCTTTGACCGTGGAGACCTTTTACATCTCCACACTTAATATTTATTTCACCATGGAGCCCATTTATCTCCTTATATAGCAAAATTTTGACTTATTGGATACATAATAATTATGAATTCTGTAGCACTAGTTTACAAGACTTTTAGTTTAACTGTCTTCTGACATGAAACATTTGTTTCATATACCTTTTTATTTACTTTTTATTGACATTTGGAGATTATTTACACCTCCAAATCATTATTATTATTATTTATTAACTGACATTGGGGACACTTTACATCTCCAAAATTATGTATTATTGACATTAGAGAATATACATCTCTAGTTTAATTTAATATTAGAGTTTATTTTACTGTGATGTCATATTTAAATAGGTATTGGCTGTTGTCTTTTAAACAATAAGAATAGTTGCTTTGTGATTGTCACTAAATTGTTAATTTTCTATTTTATTATTATTGTTAAAATCATGACGATTAGAGACCTTTTACATCTCTAAATCTTAATATCTCTTTATTCTGACAACTAGAGGACCTTTACATCTCTAGTAGTATAGATATAGATACTTAATAATGTTGCTAACTTGTACAATAATAATTATTTTTGTTTAATATTATGATCCTTTATTTATTTCTGTCTTTATAAAAATGTCTATAATAATCTTTTTTTTTATGTAATACATTCTTTAATGCATGTTATTTTAATAAGATGTATTATTATACTGTTTTGAAAAAATAAGTCCACCTGAGTTTCTTACTGGTTCTTCTCAGGAATGGCGTAGGGTTTGAACCAGTAGTAGATTTTTTTTTCTCTCATGTCAGACGATTCGAAAGTGCTTATTAATAAGCTTACTTGAATAAAGAATAGTTTGACTTTGACTTTGACTTAGAAGACATTGGAGTTTTCAGAAGGCATAGTGTAGGTAATAACTTATAAAAAAACGTCTCGATCGCGTTTACGTTTTCATCGTCATTTGTATGAAATTGTCGATGAAAACGTAAACGCAATCGAGACGTTTTTTATTAGTTATTACCTACACTCGGCCTTCAGCTAGATTTGACTAATGTCAGTTGTAGAATATAATATATTCTATTATGAATAACGGGGTAAATCCTAACATATTATGTTAGGATTTACCCCCTTATTCATAAATGTCTTCTAACTTATCAAGCCGCTAAGTATTGTATGTTTCTTTCGGTTTTATCGATATGTCTACAGGGTGGAACGGAACGACGATCTTTCCCGCTACCGACCGAGTCTACCAACCATTACGATGAACTTTCAGTATGGGACCTACATCGAAAACGTACATGGAAAATTTACTTTTCCATACTATTGAGCTCTAACTAATCAGTGACTTTGTATGAGGGGTTAATTTTTTTTAAAGATATTTCGATGTTGGTCCCATACTGAAAGTTCATCGTAATGGTTGGTAGACTCGATCGGTAGCGAGAAAGATCGTCGTTCCGTTCCACCCTGTATAAGAGTGAAAGAGACAAACCAAAGTTAGCATCTTGTTAAGATAGAAGACGTTTTATGCATTGGGGGGGGGGGGGGAATGTTGAACCTTTTAACCGCCGTGATTTTTTTATGGAGCATGCCCGTGTCGTTGCCAATCCAAAATTACACCGATCAGATAATAGATCACAGTTATCATATAAATTAACAATTTATTTTTTAATTTTTATTAATTTATCCTTCATGCAAATGTAAAATGAATGGGCGCACTAATTACAAGGCGTCAATGGTGCGGTATGGACGAAGGCGGGGGGGAAATGATCCAACCCGCCCCCGCGGCGCCGCTTGCGATTATATTTTAAACAAACAGTTGCCAGTTCGTGCGTCGACGTCGTCGATAGATGCGTAATACTAATACGTCCACATTTCTTGTTAGATTTGCGGATAAGTTCGAACATTAGGTTTTTAGTTTTTTTTGTTACAAAGGGATAGTAACAAAAAATGCTTGTATTTTGTATTGTGGACTACCATTGCGTATGTTGATTTATTGTACTGGTGAAAAAGTAACCCTGTATAGTTTTTTTTTAATTTATTTTCAATAACAATACAAAGATGCTTACTATTACAATTTCGCCAAACCAAAGTTTAATGGCGAGGTGAAGCACTCTTAGTAGTACTTATAATTACTTATTAGCATACACCATCAGTAATATAAAACTAACAACTAACTTTTAAGAACATTATTTTTATATTCCATAGTTTCATAAATGTAGCTAGATTTAGTGCGAAAAAAATATATTTTAGTCTCCTTAAATTTATTTGTTGTATCGTACCTTGTCCGACTTCGCCTTGAGTTGTTCTATCAAGTGATGCCACATCTCTTCCGGGTAGTTCACTCGGTAGTACCCCACCTGGTTGTTGTTTATCTTCAGCCACGTCACGCCTGGCTCCGTTATATCCACTGTAAGTACATTTTACCGTAGATATTATACGGCGTGTAAGTCTAATACGGGCGAATCCACAGATGTCATACAGGGTTGGGCGGATTAAGTGTCCTATTGAAAAACATTCGTTTATCTATTGAAATATAACTGTTTTTCATACCCTGTATATCATTTTAAATCATCGATTTAATCAGCTTCATGGCTTCTGAAACTCATTTTCATAACATTTAGTTGTATATATTTTTAAGAACAAATGTAAAAAGCGGTGTTGTTGGATAATGGTGCAGCGAGCATTAAAAATCGGGCGAGATTATCAACTGATCATAAAAGTAAATATCAACGTATG
>JALPQI010019191.1:0-22453 GCA_025490895.1 Thaumatotibia leucotreta
AAATGCTCATTCTATCCCCCACCCTACGAAATTCGCTTTGTGAGAACGACGTTACTCTTACTTCTAAAGAACATAGTAATAAAATTAAATGTGGCTAAAGGAGTTTCCTATAGGCTGTAAAATGATAGTTCGGTCCTTACTTTTTAGTAGGTATTCTTTTTTGGAATTATAACTAACGTGAGACTCAAACATATTTAAAATAATTTTAATATTTAGCAAACGGTTTACTCACATAATTTAAGTCGATAATTGCTCAACATTTTCCAATCCGTTTAGATGATGATGATAATTGCTCTACTTTTAATCTTGTTCTATAATTTATCGATATAATTATGAATATTGGCAGTCGATAAATGAGAAGTCCCTATAACAGCTCAAAAATGCCACCAGTATTCCGACCACTGGTCCGTCACGTTCCCGTTCGGGAACGGGAACGTGACGGAAAAGTGTAGTTGGTCGGGACCAACTACACTTTCTTGTGGAATACACCTGCTTTCTCGAACACTGCTTTGACAATGAAGCTATGTTTCAAAATAGTGTTATTAGGCTACTTGACTCATATCAAATTTAGTGCAAAAATTATTATTTTCTGTAGTATTTCTAAAATTCAATATTTTTCGATTACGGTGTATTAAAAGTGTTTGAAGGGTACATATTTTTTATTGAAAAAATTGTTTTATTTTTTAAATTTCGTACTCTGAAAACGGTGTCGGCCAAACTAACTTCATGTCGAATCTTATGAGTGAAATTCGCCATGGACATGTAGGCATGTAGCTTTGCTGTGACATTGACATAACATACATAAGTGACATGTCAAAATGTTTGTTTTCGGTTTGAGTGACGTCACACCACAGATAATCTAAGCATCGTTTTCGCCCGCTAACGAAAGTTTAAATTTTAAGTTACAATTTTGCGGTTTTCTAAGTCGTGAAAAAAAAAATATTTTTTTCCGTTAATCAGATATTGATTAAATATAAGACAAACTTTAAAAATGGGTCGTCTTTTGGCAGGTAGTGTTGCAAAAGGAAGAAAAAATATTTGAGAGCAATATCTGAGCTCCCCGCGAAGGCGCGAATCCTAATTTTATGGTAACTCTATCTACATCATCATCAGCCTATGATAATCCACTGCTGGACGTAGGCCTCTCCTATTAACTATGCGTATAAACGCATTAGGAGGTAAATGCCCATAATCTTCACGCTGGGCAAGCGGATTGGCGATCGCAGTAATGTGTCTACTATGATGACGCTGCTGCCCATCATCAATATTTATCAAATAGTGGTCAGTGACACTTCAATTCCTTAGTCGACTCTTACGACACCCGCAGGAGTTGGGGTGGTGACAAATGTATTCTTACTGCCGTCACTACCAGGCACTATACAGGGTGTTTTTTATATCATTAGCCATATTGAAATATGAGTTGGGTAAAGGCGTAAAAAAATATTTGGTAAAACGAATATAATCCATTTTTCATTATCCTTTTTGTTATAGTTTTTTTTTAAATCCCATTATCTAACGAATGTTTGGTCACTATGATCACTTGCTTACTTTGCGTACTGCCCCACCATCTCATAACTGCCAAATCAGATTGGAAAGGGTGTTTGAGTTTGCAACTTTAATTAACCCGCATAAGGTAACTAATTCAATGCGTTATAACGTACGTAACAAGTTTCCTACGCGTGGTGGGGAATGGAGGTGGAGCTTAACTTGCAGGTAAATCCCACGAGACAGCATTATCAGTCTATCGCATACAGTACTAATAATGAGGGTATTTTGAGTTGCGCGCCGATCTGAGGGTAGTTTGACTCGAGCGCGTTCACGCAAGCGCACTCCTTCTTTATTTACAGAGTGCTGTACAAATGGCACATGGCATCTTGCGATCAGCCGAGCCAGCATAATTTGACCTCAAGAACGAAGTAACTTAAATGTTCCGTCATACAAACGCGTACTGGTTTACCTCAGATATCGATTCTAATGCACTCTCTAAGCAAATTGAATTGTTGATGACGACGAGCAGGTACAGGTAGGTATGCGCTTGGGCAGTTTTAATCTTGTCCAACGACTAATGCTGTTATTATCGTTCAATATAGTTAATAATAATAATAATAATAAAAAAAAAAAAAAAAAATTGACGCCGTCAAAGTCAAACGTGTTTTTTGTAAATCTCCGATTATATTTTGATAAATAATGTATTTTGCCGGCATTTACAACACCATTTTTACACCTTCGTCACGGAAAAAGTGCCCTCTTTATAATCTACACTCGGCGTCAAAAAAATCGCACCTTTTTAAATTCTCCTTTCGAGTGATCATAAACCCTATATTGTGTATGACAAGGTATGACTGTGGGATCTCATTTTAAAGGTAATAAAACCCTCCATCAGAAAATTAAAATTTACGATCAACTTCAGTACGAAAAAAAAGAAAATTTGCCAGGAAAAAGGAAAATCGTTTATTTACACAAAAATTACAAAATTTTAAAGCATAACAATAACAAAAAATAAAGCTTAAAACTAAACTTAAAACCTAGTGTTGCCTCCTCTGGCCCTCCGAAGATCTGCCAAGCGGTCACTCATGGACCTGATGAGTGTGACGATGCTCTCTTGAGGGATGTTGTTCCACTCCTCGATGACGGCATCATGAAGCTCATCGAGAGTGACAGGAGCAGGATCACGCGACCGTACCCGCCTTTTCAGCTGATCCCAAAGGTGTTCGATGGGATTCAAGTCAGGACTCCTTGCTGGCCACTCCATAACGGTGATACCAGCAGCATGCAGGTAGTCCTTGACAATTTGCGCTGTATGGCTGCGGGCGTTGTCGTGCATGAACTGGAAGCCACGTCCAACAACATCAGCATAAGGGACCACATGTTGATCCAGGATCTCCGCTACGTAACGCTGAGCATTCAGGGATCCCTGGCCACGGCCACCACCAGTCCGGGAAACGCAGACAAGTTCGATCTTCCCGTCGACAGAAATGCCGGCCCAGAACATGCAGGATCCACCTCCGTAGCCGACGGTTTCTACGGTGCAGGCTTCTGTGTACCGCTCCCCAGGTCTTCTGTATGCCCTTCTGCGCCTATCGTTGGTGTAAAGGCACACCCTCGTCTCGTCAGAAAAGAGGACCTTGCTCCATTGGGCGAACGTCCTATTCTCGTGTGAAGCGCGAAATCCTCTTCTGGCAGTCCGGTGCTGTGCAGTCAGTTGGGGGCCCGTAGCGGCTCGGTGGGGCAACAAATTCCTCTCTCGTAGTCGTCTTCTAATCGTCGAGACGCTCACCGACGTTCTGCGAGCTGCTCGAAGCTGTTGCTGGAGCTCAACAGCGTTGGAAAAACGATTTCTCAAAGAGGTCGTCACGATGTACCGGTCGTCTTGACGGGAAGTACAGCGTCGTCTCCCGGAACCACGCCTCCTGATGTAGCCGCCAGTCTCCTCGAAACGCTGTAACACTCGTCGCACTCGAAAACGACTGATGTTCAGATGCCGAGCAACTTCTGCCTGTCGTAGTCCAGATTGGAGAAGTGCAATCACTTGAGCTGCTTCTTCCGGTGTGGTGTCCATTTTCCGAAGGTTTTTTCTTGCTGTAGCTGTTTAGGTGTGTCCTCAGTGACGCCTGGATACTGAATGACCCATAACTGACCATTACCCCCCTCTTTTATACCCATCCTTGGGGCCGCAATTAGTGACCTGTTAAAAGCGTGCTACGGAACTTTTGATTTCAAACGCAAATTTTCCGGAGATCATTATTTTTACGATAACAAACAATAATCCATTTTAAAGGTCATTAATCGCGCTTTCAAATGATAGTAATATTGTTAGGGTGCAACAAATAATATATGAGCTATATTCGTTCAAAACAAAATTTCCGAGATGTGCGATTTTTTTGACGCCGAGTGTATATACAATCATGGGTACAGTTGACGAAAATAATATAATACGCCATTGATTCGTGCCGACACGTAATTATCAAAATACCACAGGATGTACACGCGCAGTAAAGCACGCAAGATTCAAGCGTCCCCACAGATCGCACGCCCAACACCATCGTCCGCCTCGTCAACATCAGTCAGCTCTCAAGTCTCATCGGGTGCTGATTACGCCACCGCGCCCGACTTCAGCGGATCGAGCAGCGACGAGCGCGGACCTACGCCGCCGCCGCCACGACCACCTGCGCGACGAGGACGGCCACCGCTGCCGGCACGCTTGGGGCCCGCGGGACATGCTGCCCCGCCCACGGCTCCCGCTGCCGGTGGTGTAGTGCGACGCATGACATGGTCTCAAGCTATGAATGAGAACGTCATGCGCGCCTACTACGGGGCCACAGAGGGAGGAACTAATCTATCCGCGTATCGTGTCCGGATGCTTCCTCTGTTTCAGGCCCTTGAACCAACCATTAATGTGACTGCGCAGCGACTATCGGATCAAGTGCGAGTCATCCAACGATCAAAGCGGCTGGATGACTCGACACTTGATCGGCTTCGCCTGGAGGCTCTCCCTGTTCGCGCGACCCCTTCCTCGGCGCAGGACCCACCCGCCACGTCGCCGGACCCGGTGCCGGCACACGACTTGGCATCCGAGGCACTGCGGGTCGGTCCTGCTGCTGATGAGGACGATGCTGCGAACCTGAGTGTGAGTACTTCAGACAATGAGCAATTGAGGAGGACTCTGGAAGAAGCGATTATGCAGTATCGCTTCACACCCGACTCTAGGCCACGATTACCACGTTTGCCCATGAATAGGCGCAATCTAGCGTTGATGGGAGCCCTAAACGCTTTACTGGAGCCGTATATACGATCCAGTAAAGATTTGGATGATACGCACTCGATCATGTACTGCGGGGCCATTGCAGCGTGCCGTGTTGCTCGAGTCAAGTTTCCGGACTCTGACCGTGCACCTAGGACCGCTGGGGGTGTCCCCGCATGGCAGGTGCGGATCGAGCGACGTATCGACTCGTTTAGGACTCTCATTGCAAAGCTGATCTGCTTCAGGGGGGGCAACAACCGCCCCCGAGTAATGCGCTTTGTGAACCAGGCGTTCGCGGGAACGGGTATTGCACCCCGCGACTACATGGCCAACCTCACAGAGCGCATCGACTTTCTGAAGCAGAAGGTTTATGCATGGGCAAACCGTATTCGCCGGTACAGAGAGCGTGTGAACCGATTCCAGCAGAATCGCCTTTTCCAGAGTGACCAAAGGAAGGTTTACCGAAAGTGGGAGGAAACCGACTACCGTGTGTCCGACGCGCGGTTGCCGGATGCTACTGCCATGAGTGATTTCTGGCGTAGTATCTGGTCAGCGCCCGTCGGACACACCGAGGGTGAATGGATGACCGTTGTCGAACGTGAATGCGAGACCATCGAACCTATGGGGGCAGTTACCATCAGCCCCGATGACGTAAATTGTGCTATCCGCACGACTCAGAACTGGAAAAGTCCTGGGCCGGATGGATTGCACAACTTCTGGCTAAAATGGTTTCGATGCTCGCACCCACGATTGGCAACGCAATTCCAACAAGCCCTCGAGCTCGGTTCCCTGCCACCTTCTTTAACAACTGGTGTAACCTTCCTGCTCTACAAGTCCGGTAGTACCACGGAAGCGAAGAACTACCGACCCATCACGTGCTTGCCCACACTGTACAAGCTCCTTACATCCATTTTGAGAGTAAAAATTAACACGCACATTGTTTCGAACAATGTTTTGGCTCCTGCTCAAAATGGATGTAGGGTTGGGTCCCGTGGTACTAAAGAGCTCCTCCTCATCGACATGACCATTTGCCAGCAAGTCCGGCGTAACAAAGGGGCCCTCTCCGCCGCTTGGATTGACTACAAGAAGGCCTATGATTCGGTGCCTCATTCATGGTTGGAAAGGGTCTTGGAGCTGTATAAAGTTCATGCAACTTTAAGATCCTTTCTCGGCGCGTGTATGAGGCAGTGGACCACAGTCCTTCGTCAACCAGGAGGCGGGGATGGCCCCTCTGGCCCGCAGGACTTCATAAGGATCGAGCGAGGAATATTCCAGGGTGACAGTCTGAGTCCCTTGTGGTTCTGCCTAGCTCTGAATCCCCTCAGTACCCTGCTGAAGGATTCAGGACTAGGTTGCCGGCTTCGGAGAGAGGGTGAAGTCATTTCTCACCTTCTGTATATGGATGATCTCAAATTATTTGCGCCAAATAGCCAAGACTTGTTGGAACTACTGCGAACCACAGAAGTTTTCAGTAGTGCCATCAAAATGGAGTTTGGTGTCGATAAGTGTGCGGTTATGCATGTGCAGCGGGGGAAAGTAGTAAATTCAACAAATTTACAGCTTTCTGAGACAATGTCGTTCAAATCTATCTCGGAAGCAGAAACCTATAAATACCTTGGTATGTCACAGTCTTTGGGTATTGAAGATATGGGAATTAGACAGATGGTGAAGGAGCGCTTTTTCAGCCGGCTCACAAAAGTACTTAACAGTCTTTTGTCAGGAGGCAACAAAGTGCGCGCCTTCAACGCCTGGGTAATGCCCATACTCATATACTCCTTTGGCGTACTAAGGTGGACTCAGACCGAGCTGGACGCCCTGGATCGAAGGGTCCGCACACTGCTCACCACACATCGAATGCTACACCCGCGCTCATCAGTTATGAGATTGTACATCCCGCGGAAATGTGGGGGCCGCGGCTTCTTAAATGCCAAAAACCTTCACAACCGCGAGGTGTACAATCTTAGAAACTATTTTCTTAACAATGAGTGCGGGATGCATCGAGATGTGGTGGCAGTAGATCGGAACCTCACCCCGCTCTCCTTGGCAAAAGAGAACTGGCGCAAACCTGTGGTACTAAGCACCGAGGACCGCAAGGCGGTATGGAAGAGCAAGGAGCTACACGGGCGGTTCTACAAGGCCCTCACGGGACCTGATGTGGATCTGCTCGCGTCGGTGAACTGGCTACGATTCGGGGACCTCTTCGGAGAAACCGAGGGTTTTGCCTGTGCAATTGCTGACGAGGTTATCATGACGAATAACTACCGGAAATATATCCTGAAGGACGGTACGGTCGACATTTGTCGGGCATGCCGCCGTCCCGGTGAGTCACTCAGGCATATTATTTCCGGTTGTTCTCAGATTGTTAACACCGAGTACTTGCACAGACACAACCTCGTAGCCAGGATTATACACCAGCAGCTTGCTCTTCAATACGGCCTTGTGGGCTTCGAAGTGCCGTACTATAAGTACACACCTGCGGCAGTTCTCGAAAATGGTCGTGCCACGCTCTATTGGGATCGATCTATCATCACGGACAGGACTATTGTAGCCAATAAGCCTGATATCGTGCTGATAGATCGATCCCAACGCCGGGCAATGCTCATCGACATCACCATCCCCCATGACGAGAACCTCGTGAAGGCCGAGAAGGACAAAGCCAGTAAGTACCTTGACTTGGCTCACGAGGTAACCGACATGTGGGAGGTTGATTCGGCGATCATTGTACCGATAGTTGTTTCTGCGAACGGTCTCATAGCGAAGAGTCTCGATCAACACCTCAAGAGGCTCTCGCTAGGTGGTTGGGTCAAGGGTCAGATGCAGAAGGCGGTAATCCTGGACACGGCGCGCATAGTCCGGCGGTTCCTCTTCCTGCAGCCCTAACCACCGGCAGCTTGGGCCCGCCCCGTTGCCGGCGGCACCCTAGGTTAGGTTTTTTATAAAGTATTTATGTGTTTTGTATTGTTTTTGTATGTTGTATTATATTTTAATTTTATAAATATTGTTATAAAAAGCCTAGCCTAAGAGACATGTGAAATAAAGAGAATAATAATAATAATAATACTCTTTATTGCACCACAAGAGAAAGATAGTACAAAAACAAACACATTTAACAATTTAGGTAGCAACAGGCGGTCTTATCGCTAAAAAGCGATCTCTTCCAGACAACCTTGGGGTATAGTTCATGTATACCTTGTTACAGTTTTACGAAAATAAATTATTATTATTATTATTATTATCTAATCAAATAACAATCGTGTGTGCATGTAGTTAGGACATTTTATTCATTGTTTAGTGCCGATGGTGGGGTGAGTGACGTGGGCTGATCGGTGCTTGTGATGAACTCCTGATTGGCTAAGACTTGACTACTCAAACCTGCTACCCTTTTGTCTGCCATCGAATCGCACGGATTGTAACAAACTTGCCTAGTGACCACAAATTATGTTTTTGCCGGATAAAAAACGGGAAAAAAAACTAAAAAAAGTTTCACTTTTTTTTTCAAAAATGTTGTGTACTGGTGATCGCGAATGACATATCCAAATTTGGCTAACGACGTAACAAACACCCTGTATGTACATTTTTAAGGTATTTTGTATCTAAATTAGTAACAAGTTAATAACTTACTTCCACTCAACCAGCGTGATTGCTTCATCGCTCGCGACGACTCTATCGGCCAAACTGTTATCAAATGATATATTTTTTTCCGGGAACCCGTACGGTAGGAGCATTTCGTATCCCGCGGCAACGCCCCACCGCGTGTTTTCCTGTAACCCAAACAGTATACATCATCATCATAATCAGCCTTTCTCAGTCTCACTACTGGACTCAGGCCTCTCCTATTAACTATGCGTATAGACGCATT
Organism: Thaumatotibia leucotreta; assembly: GCA_025490895.1. Lineage (NCBI taxonomy): Eukaryota > Metazoa > Arthropoda > Insecta > Lepidoptera > Tortricidae > Thaumatotibia > Thaumatotibia leucotreta. The sequence continues at coordinate 8,601 of JALPQI010019191.1, forward strand.
AAGAAGCAAATACCCATAATCGCCACGCTGGGCAAGCGGATTGGCAATCCCAGCACTATAAATATACCGTCGGCTGACAAGCAAAACTCACTATAAAAACTGTCACTCTTCTTAGCAACCTCGTATGTCGCTCTTGTGTCAAAACTGAGATACGACGTTTATTTCGAGTAGGTATTTGTTATGGTGACTTTAGCTTGTCAACCGACGATACATTAATTATGAAAGACTGACAGTTCATCGAAACAGATCGTCCAACGGAGGGAAGGGGAGGAGATCTCGTTTTGTGTGGTAATGCGCATAGGGTACAGCTCAATGAAAGTCATCATCATCACGTACAATATCTGGTGCAGAGCACAAATAGGGAAATACTCGCGAGCTCGTCTCCACCTAAAAATGGGTTTATCTACACAAATATCGTTAAGTGCTCTAAAATGCGGTCAGAAACAATAGACAATGACCAGCATTACCCACCATCAGAACTTGGCACATACATAAAGTTAACATTATATGCGATTTTTCCGGAGGTTATGAGTTTTAAATTTGGAACAGCTGTCAGATTCAAGTGGGGTGTCTATTCTGTTATCTATAGATATTCAGCCAGTCATCGACACAAAAAATTTTAATTCAGTATGTTTTTTAGTTACAATCGGACGATATTTTCATATCGAGTGACATAAGAATACGAACATCACTCGATTGTCTATGATTAAAAAGAATTACGAGATTCAAATGGCTGTCATTCTGAGCTGTCTTTTGTTTGTTGGCTTACTACTACAAGTGAAAAATTGTGAATACTTTGTAATAATACTGATAATTACTTGATAATAAGTGGCAGTGACTCGGATAACGATATGAGCCCTCCGCCGGACATACTCATAAATAAATAAATAAATAAATAAATATCTTGGGAGATCTTACACAAATCAACCTAGTCCCACGGTAAGCTCAATTAAGGCTTGTGTTGTGGGTACCAGGGCGACGATATATATAATAGATAGATACGTATAGATACTTAGATACATACACAGCCATGACCAAGGAACAAACATTTGTGATAAATAAATACACAAAGAATGCCCTCGCCGGGATTCGAACCCGGAACCTCCAGCTTCGGAGGCAGGGTCACTACCAACTAGGCTACAGAGGCTGACAACTCAATGCAGCTATGACCGCAACTAACAAACTGTTGCCGCAAAAGTCGAGAGCCAAGTAAGAGAAGGCTTTGTTTCTGAACGCATCTTAGAGCACTTATGATATGTGTGTAGATAAAGTAGTGTATGCAACTATACGTAATCAGGCATTACAACACTCGTGTGATGCTATTATGAAACTCACCTTCGGTTCGTTTCATAAACCCACACTCGAGTTGTAATGCCCCTCATTACGTACAGTTGCATAAACTACTATTACACCAATTTCGTGCATTACACAAAACTCGATCACTATTCGTCGAAATTCGTTGATTTCGTAGAGTGGTGGATTTTGGTGTCTTTACAGGAAACTACAGTAAATTACACTGATGGGTATTGTGTTCCTAATGCTGGTGAATAAGATCGCTAGAACTCAAAACGTAAAAACTGCCACGACGGCGACGGTCTTAATATTACTATGATGTAGGTAGGTATACGTTCGGTTGAAATCAAACCAAATGCACCATAGCGGAAAAGGTTCAAGGAACATATCATCATCAGCCTATGATAATCCACTGCTGGACGTAGGCCTCTCCTATTAACTATGCGTATAAACGCATTAGGAGGTAAATGCCCATAATCGCCACGCTGGGCAAGCGGATTGGCGATCGCAGTAATGTGTCCACTATGATGATGCTGCTGCCCATCATCAATATTTATCAAATAGTGGTCAGTGACACTTCAATCCCTTAGTCGATTCTCACGACACCCGCAGGAGGAGTTGGGGTGGTGACAAATGTATCCGATCAAAAACATTACATGTAAAAAGGTGCAAGTCTCGCAGCATAGCAGTTGTTACACCACAAAAAAGTTATGAGATCAATTGTTTAACCAAGTCAATAATTCTGTAGTTACTACAAGGGGGTATCCATAAAACTCGATTTCTACTAACTTGCCTAACTTGAAACTGCATGTAGAAATACTCATTTTATTATAGGTATCAATAAAGAGTAAGCCAAATTAGCTTGAGATTACCAAGCGAATTAAGTTTGATGATCCACCACTACCTATCCATGGGAACATTTGTCTAGCAGCTTTGTCATAAATTGTTACCTTATAACAATTACTTAATTAACAACATCTTATAGTAACTGTATTAATATAAGATATCTGTATTTTTTTAATATAAAGAATGACTTGGCCATCGACCACATCTTACTGAATGTCTTTAGGGCATTGCTAAATTTGGGTTGTTTTAAGCAGTTGATTTTATTACTTACCTATGTACCGAGTGTTTTTGAGGTCGTGAAGCAAAATAATGGACATAATACGGAATTAAATCTGAGAGTGAGAGAAAGAGTGTTTTTCAAGAAATAGAAAATTTCGTTTGTTATAACATGGTCACCAGATATCCTATATGTACATTGTACACCGTTTGACAAAGGCATAATAGGATGACTATATATACTCTGACAACCAAATTATGTCAGTAGAAAAGCGTGCGAAATTCAAATTAGTATGAAGAATAGTAGGAAGGGCGGACAGGCCAGTAGATTTTTTTTATTTCACGCGGTTTCCTATTGACACCGTTTGGTTTGAGTAAGTACATACATAAATGATTTAAGTAGTTTTAAGATAATATATTGATCAGAGTCTACCCTACATAATGTTGATAGGCTTCAGAGTCACGAAAAGTAGTTTTTGATCACGACCCAACCTAAATCATCCCTGTGCGATGGCCAAGTCATTCTTTATATTAAAAAAATACAGATATCTTATATTAATACAGTTACTATAAGATGTTGTTAATTAAGTAATTGTTATAAGGTAACAATTTATGACAAAGCTGCTAGACAAATGTTCCCATGGATAGGTAGTGGTGGATCATCAAACTTAATTCGCTTGGTAATCTCAAGCTAATTTGGCTTACTCTTTATTGATACCTATAATAAAATGAGTATTTCTACATGCAGTTTCAAGTTAGGCAAGTTAGTAGAAATCGAGTTTTATGGATACCCCCTTGTAGTAACTACAGAATTATTGACTTGGTTAAACAATTGATCTCATAACTTTTTTGTGGTGTAACAACTGCTATGCTGCGAGACTTGCACCTTTTTACATGTAATGTTTTTGATCGGATCTCATCTCTTTTTGTAGGTATTCTTCTTTTTTTTCTTTTCGGGTACTACTTCTTGTACGTCAGCTACCATTTTTCTCATAGCCCACTCCCTGTCTTTATGGGCTTTTTTCCGGGGCTTTGATGGAACTATTTCTGACAAGTCTGGACGGTATTTGCGTCTTAGTCTATTATATTCTAATATTGCAGATTCCTGCGCTTTAATGCTACCGAAATCGATATTTACAAGATGTATACCGTTCAAACTTGTGACCCTGGAAAGTGCTACATACGCTTGCCCACATGTAAACACTCCAGAACTGATATCCATTAGAGCATTGAACACAATTAACAGTAGCTTTATTTTAACTTCAACGCATTAGTTCGTTGAAATTACCTACACAACAATGTCCAAATCTCTAGCAAATCAAATCCCTAAACAAGTTCGTAATCCTAAAATTACCTACACAAACAATTTCTAAATTAGTATATGAACACAAGTAACAGTCTAACACGACAAATAAGTAAAGATTTTTTTATTATATTAACCTCAACGTATTATTTCGTTCATACGAAACACCTTTTTTTTTTTTATACCATGTCGGTGGCAAACAGGCATACGGCCCGCCTGATGGAAAGCAGTCACCGTAGCCTATGGGTGGTACACTCCTCTTTTGAAGAACCCCATAGTACAACGGGAAAACCTCGGCAGGGAGCTCATTCCACAGACGGACCGTCCGCGGGAGGAAGTTCCTTTGAAACCGCACGGTGCGCGATCATTTAGGTTGCAAGGTGTGAGGATGAGCGCCCAGTCGGTGGCGAGCGGTGCGATGATGAAAAGTGGACGTTGGCATCATGTCGAACAGTTCTTCAGAGCACAACCCATTGCACAGACGATAGAACACACATAAGGAGGCGAAGTCTCTCCTTAAACTTAAGGGTTCAATACCGCCTGTGAGTCTGGGATCGTCGACTAATTTCAAATAAAAGCAAGTCCATCAAAGCCAATCAACGACAGAAGTTTGTTCAACGCACCGCTCGCCACCGACTGGGCGCTCATCCCAGTCGGTGGCGAGCGGTGCGATGATGAAAAGTGGACGTTGGCATCATGTCGAACAGTTCTTCAGAGCACAGCCCATTGTACAGACGATAGAACACACATGAGGAGGCGATGTCTCTCCTTAGACTTAAGGATTCAATACCGCCTGTGAGTCTGGGATCGTCGATTATTCGGACAGCTCGTCTCTGAACCGAGTCAAAGGGTGCAAGCTGGTACACAGGTGCTCCTGCCCAAAGGTGACAGCAATACTCCATATGGGGTCTGACTTGCGACTTATATAACAGAAGTCTTTGCCCCGGAGTAAAGTATCCCCTCGCTTTATTGAGCACACCGAGCTTTTTGGATGCCAGCCTAGCTTTTCCCTCTAGGTGACATCGGAATTGGACGTCGTTGGAAATGTCGACTCCGAGGATCCCAATACTCCCTGACATGGTAAGAGCTGTGTCTTGGAACTTTGGAGCCACAGTAAATGGGTTTTTTTAGCGGTAAACGCGCAAACTTGTGTCTTTGTGGGTTTGAACCTGACTAGGTTATCCCGACCCCATAACGAGACTCTAGATAAAGTGTTCTCGATGTCAGACAAAAGTTTTCCGCGACTTTCCAGTACCACAGAGCGAGGGATATTAGCACGGCCTGCGTAAAAAGTATCCCCAGTACTGTCATCCGCATAGTAATGGAGGTCGCCGATAGACAACATGTCATTGATATGAACATCGTTGAACAGCGTTGGGGATAGCACAGAGCCTTGCGGGACGCCAGCGTTTATGTCCATGCTATCAGAGCAGCTACCATCTACTACGGCACGCTCCATGACCTTAGAGAGAAGGGAGGTGATAGCGATAGGCCTATAATTCGATGGATCCGATCTGTCACCCTTTTTTGGAACAGGGTGCACAAGGGCCGTCTTCCACGAAGATGGAACTTCCCGTTTGATACTGGAAAGAGCGAAGAGACGCGTTAACACAGGACACAACTCAGGAGCACAACGTTCAAGCACCACTGCAGGTATGCCGTCTGGCCCGCTCGACTTGTGAACGTTTAACGACAGCAACTCCCGCCGAACATCTTTCTGTGAGATGCGAATTTCTGGCATGGAGTGTGCGCACCGTGGGATAGTAGGCGGTATAATGCTGCCGTCATCACTCACAGTCGAGTTCGAGGCAAAAAGAGCACCTAGAAGATCGTCTTTCTCTTTTGCACTATGGACCAGATTACCGTCAACATTTCGCAGTGGTGGTGGACCTACGTTGAAATTACCTACACAACAATATCCAAATCTCTAGCAAATCAAATCCCTAAACAAATTCGTAATCCTTACAGACGTTGAAAAAGACAAATAATCGCTTCAGTACGCACACGAGAATCGCAAATTAATTCTGAAACACCCAAATAGCCATCCATTACCTGCGGCGCACGGGCAACTGACTGTGACTGTCACTCGGTGGCGTTGGCGGTGCGCGTCTGCGCGGCACTACCCGCGTTTCACCCGCGCCATTTTAAAATACGACTGTATTATTAAAACGCCCAGTATTACAAACCTACATTTATTACAAACCACAATTATTCATTTTTTTAGTTTTTGATATTCTTGTTTATATAGGTATCTGATTTATTTTGTACTGGCATCATTTAAAAGTTACTTTTTGTTTAACAAGCACTGCGTACTCCCGACCCCGCGTTTGATTTAAAGTAATTTGAACTTTGTTGTACTACAAATACATTTCGAATTCGTTTGGCTAGGTTGTCCGTAGTCATATTTGATAATACATAAGTGAATTTTGTGATGTTAGGTATAGGTAGGTACTTAATTATTAATTGTTGACTTCCGCATAAAAGCGTTAATGTAAATTTTACAGTGGAAATCCGAATAAGATGTTATTTTAAAATACAGCTTATTATAATATTAAACAATTTTACGGTAACTACGTTTATAATGATGATTTGCGCAGTGGACGTCTTATGGCTAATATGATGATGATGATGACAGGGTGGAATGGAAATAGATTTTGGGTCAGGAGGGCCGCTACCAGATTCCGTGCTGCTGGAGGGCCTTCAGAGATTATCCCTTAATTTGGGATTTATGAAAATTGGGATTAGCATGAAAACTAAAAAAATAACAGAATTTAAAACTTGTAGGTATGGGACCAATAAAAATATTTGGCTAGAAAACCCACAATCCAAAGAACTCTTTGTTCCAACCCGCTTCATTCCGCCATATAAACTTATTTGCAACAACCGCATAATTAATTTTGTATTAGCATGTATTTGTATAGGATTACAAACTTATTTGAGTAGTTTGCATAACTTTAAAATCTGGCAGAAATTTCTAATTTTCAGATTTTTTGTGTAATAGGTAAGCTATAAACTACTTATGTTTCAAATTTTGAGCTCCTAGGCCATCTAGAAATACCTTAGATTATTGATGATCGGTGAGTCAGTGAGTGACAAAACTAAGGAACTTTGACATGCGGTAATTTTTAAACTACAAGTTATAATTGAAATTAAACAAAATTATTATGTAACTCATGTTATGGCCTACACGTCGCAGAAAATTCAGACTTCTAGCTGTAACCAGCGCGAAATTACAGACGGTTGAAAACGGCCTGAACGGCTTCGCGAAAAGGATGGTACGGCCGTGCCTTTTTTTTGCTCGACTTGGCGGGGGCACTGCCGTGCCCCCAGATTCTTACTGCCGTCACCACACGGCATATGAACAATGAACATATCACGGCTGTTAAAAAGCGTGAAACGAATAAGTCTGATGTAGCAGAGCATTTGTTCGAATCCGAACCAAAACCACTGGATTGAGCTCCATAACCCCAAAGTCATCAACCGAACTTAGACATCATAGCCGAAAAGTACGTGAAGCTATTGAAATTAAGAAACATTTGATTTTTAATCAAAATGAAGGGCAAGGACTCTCGTCCTCGTGGAATCCCGTGATTAACAAATGAAAGCGTGGTGAAACATCCATTTTGAAGCCATTGGATGCTATGAGTTGTGAGTGTTGTGTGTAGGCCTAGTGACAACCCTAGCCTAAAAGTGAATAATCATAACCCAAGTATGGGTAGTTCGCAAAACCCACGCAGCAAAAGGTGTTGATACATTTTCTCGCCAGTTTTCCTGCGACCACGGGTGTAACGTCATGCCCGAAACGTCAGGATAGAATTAAACGTATTTACTGTTTCTGTTACCATTTCCTCGTTTAAAGTTTCATCTTCATTAAACTTTGCATCCTTGGGTCCATAATAGGCAAGTGCCACGGCCTCGTAATTAGTTTTTTCGTTCACGGCGTCTGAGACTACGATAGCCTGCCCCAAGTGGAATTGTGGACCTAGTCTATAGAAACAGAGAAAATGTAGGTATTACATTATCGAATCGACTTACAGTATGTACAAGATTTCAGCTCGAACGAAGAAGGATCAAATTAACGCTTAAACAAAAATGTTCAACCTCACTAATGCGACGAAAATAATACTATCTAATAATAACTGTTTCCCCTAGTCGGACCATATAGTCGGGGGTACCACGCTGTATCTGGTGCATATTAGTCATCAGCATCACAATCATCCGAGCCTTTCAGCTAATCCTCGACACTACATCGAGGATTAGCTGAAAAGACTTTTCGAAACACTCCTTAATCTCATGTTTTTTGTTCATGTCATCTCATGTTACCCTTTGATATATATTTTTGCATTTGATTATACAATGTCACTAGAGCCAGTTAATACAGGTAATTACTAATTAGTCAGTTTATATATTTTTTTAGCTGTTGTTGTATATTCTGACCACTCTTTCTGCAACTCGACATCATACGTGCCTATTTTGCGTGGTCCCGACGCTGGACCGGTAGGTACTTTGTTTGGTACTTCACATACACCCTTGAATTTCTTCGCAGATGTATGCAGCTTTCCTGACGATGTTTTCCTTTACCGTAAAGCACTTGTGAATATCAAATAAGTTTAAGTTTTCGGAATAACTCATTGGTGCGAGGCGGGGATTGAACCCCCAGCCGCTGCGTAGTATTTTTTTAGTATTTTCATATTTAGGTACATTTTAATATTCTTTGTCAATACATAATACCAGCGGCCTATTTCTCAAACGCTTGTAACTTGTAATACAAGCGGAAGTTCTTGGGCCGATTTCTCGAAAGCTTGTAACTTGTAAATCTTGTAATACGTACAAGCGGAAGTCCTTATCTTATTAATTATGTTAAAAAGAGACTTCCACTTATATTACAAGTTACAAGCTTTTGAGAAACGGGCGTCTTGACTAATGGTGTTAAAAAGAGACTTCCACTTGTTAGTCAGAGGTCAGTGTTATTTTCACAGATGTCAATTATACCATCAGATCAAGCAAACGTATATCTACTTTGCGTGTCAAATGAACTCAGTGAAATCCACTGAATTGTCCGTCTTTAATCGCAGCTTGCAGCTTTCGGGCGTCAAATTTAAATGTAAGTTGAAGTGGACAAAAACATTAATAATGCCTCCTTATCCTTAAGTAATACCTATTAATTGCAACAACACAAAAACATATGAATACTTAAGGGCCTGAGACATATTTAAAATCATAGGCAAGTAACAACTTCAGTACAAAATCTGACACGCTCGGCCGCCATACAAATGAATGAACTTGTTTCTTCTATCCAAATCTAATTCTGTGGTTTGGCTACAGTTACACGTACTTGTCCATGTGAAGTTTCAGGTTCCCATTTGATTGTTTGTCGATTTTTTCACCGAGCGGGGAGAGCTCCAACTTGCCACTCGCGTCCCGAAGAACTGCAATCACTTGACCATACTAGAATAAACAGACTTACTATTAGTGAAATTAAAAACATCATTCATTGATCAGGTCGTCAAAACAGGTATGCAAAGTTCTTGGAAAAGGTCATTGGGCATTTTGTTCGGGCATATGACCCACTGCGTACACAAACGAAATAGGGCTAGAAATGTAGGTAAATGTAAGTGCTACTGAGTGGTATGAGTCGCATTCTTGCAAGACATGGGAGAATTGAGGAAATAAAATAAAAACGATTGTAGAAACCTAATACTACTTATTATCGTGTTTTAGTGTAGGTACAAGTACCTACATGAACCACACTTTTGCACAATGCTCACAGTCATAACCCTATTAGCGTTATTTCGGCACCAGCCACAGTTCTAGCGAGCCTGGGGTCCGCTGGCAACCTAATCTTAAGATTTAACATTTGGCCTTCCAACCCAGAGGGAGAAACTAAGCCTTATTGAGATTAGAGTCCGGTTTTCTCACGATGTTTTCCTTCACTGAAAAGCTAGTTCTGAATATCAAATGACGTTTCGTATATAAGTTCCGAAAGACTCATTGGTTCGAGCTGGGGTTAGAACCCAGAATCTTCCAGATTGAAAGACCAACATCTGCTACCCACTACGACCTACAGGTCACAACCGTTTACGCAATTATACAATGCTGAAAGTAAAAACATTAAAAACACCATTTCGGATACAAAAAGTCGAATAATTTTTTTTTCCCGGTTGATACATATTACGGAATAATAACATATTTAGAAAAGTGAGATTTAATACCTTATTTTAAAGCTAGTTTGGTCTCTGTACGCGAAAAATCATAAAGCGGGTCAAAAACGCCCAATGATGATGGAATAAATAAAATTGTTATGAAAAAAATATGCCGATTTTCTATTGAACCAATTATTTTAGTGTGTCACTACCAATCATAGTGGTTCGGATGGAGTTAAATTTGGTTTGCAGGTGATTTTGAAAGCGTCTGTAATCTAAACTTAATTTATTGCAACGGACTGTATGTAGATGTGCATTTCTACATATCTAGGTTTCTAGGTTTTGATTAGGGTTTGCAATTCGAATATTCGAATATTTGTATATTCGAATTATTCGCCTCATATTATATTCGAATATGACAGCATGTATTATTCGAATAAAACGAATATTTCGAATAGTGAAAGAGTGAGTAAAAATAATCAATTTTTGCGAAGAATTATAATACAATTTCAAAATTAACATTAACATCTATGTAAAAATATATGTTAATGATTAAACAACGTTTAATTCAATTAAGTTAATTTTAATATTAATAACTTAGGTAGTGGTTTTACTTAAAAGGGGACATATTATAGCAATTTTGTTTTTCAAAGATGTTCGAACGCTCCAAGCAAAGATCTGACAAATCTCCCAAAAAGTTGACCAACAAACACCAGGAACAGAGAGTTCCAGGTTAAGTGCAGTGTCATAAATATCAATATATGTAAAGTCATAACACAAAATGTAAATAAGTGGGAGCAAAATGGCAATTCTAAAAATTATACGATCTTTAGCATATTATTTGATTTATCGTATACCTTGACATAGGTATTTTTAAATTGTTATAAAAATCAAAACCCTGGTATCTTGCTTCGTAACTAGTATCGTAATTACTTACCTGTGAATTACTGAAACCTGTGACCTATATAAACCTACCCTAATAGCTCGCTTGTATCTTTTTGGCTTGAAACAGTAATAATGAATATATCAGCACTCAAATAAAACCAAATTAACTCATTATTAAACGGGACCGTTTTTGTTCCGTTACCCCTTCAATAAGGTTTAACATACTCGCCGTGTCAATTAAGCAGCTTTTTAATGAAAAAAATTGTGAGATATTGAGTAAATTTTTTTAATATTACACTTTAACAATCTTATTCAACCTAATTTTGAATTTAATTTTATTAACATTTTATACTGAAAAATCTCTTGTTTTGGTAATGAATTAATGATTCATCATCACGAATTATATACAAAATTTTAGTTTTTCTTTCATAACGAATTATTTTTGGCACGCATTTTTTATACATATGTACCTACATGTCAGATTAAAAAATGTAAATAGCTAATGAATATGATTGAGTGTATCAATGTGTGATCAAGCGATAGAAATATGAGATACAATTTTAAACTCCGTACACTTAATCTAGACCAGCTAAAAAGCTACGGGGACCATACTTGCCTCTTATGTTTTTTTATTTTTTTATTTAATCATTGTTACATTTAGGTTACATATTATAGTTAACTGAAAATAAGCACCGAGAAACCCTAAACTCGGGTTTGTACCGACATGCGACACCTCATTCCCAGAGTTCAGGTTTCGTGGAATTAATAAAATTTAACATGCAAGTTATCACTGATAGTCAGTAAAAGTGAATTTTGAACAACTTATTTAGATACCATAAAAGTCTATCTTTTGTATCGAGAGGTAATAATGCTTTCATTTTACGTCATATAATATATTTTGCAATTACATCCCTTTAAAACATTCATAAACAATTTCTTCAATAGGTAATATTCGTTTTCTTCGAAAAATTCGAATATTCGAATACTGGAAATCGAAGTATTCGTATTATTCGAATACTAAAATTGGACGAATATTGCAAACCCTAGTTTTGATAGAGTAACTCGATAAAAACATTCATGTTACGAGGGTCACACTGAAAGTTTTGAGTTTCATTCACATAGAGATCACTAGTGTATAGAAACAATTATTTTAATTAACAATTGTTTCTATACACTAGTGACACAAATTTCAATCAAATTTTTTTGGGGTAAGTATAATTTATTCGGGTAACACCTGAATTTTAGGTACTACTACTTAAGATCATGTGCACATATTTGTTGCACTTTCCGCACATCTATTATATTTTTATATAATTATACCTTTACTGTGCGTAGGTATTCCCATATTGAACGCATAAGACAAACTGTTGGATTTAGGTACCTACATCCGTTACTGAGTAGGTGTTTGGCATTACTTTATCATGGATTTCTCAGACACAATTTAGACACATCTATTTAGATATACAGTTTACCTTTTCCACTGGCGCCTGATTATGGTTAGAATAAAACAAGAAGCTGGTTTTGGAAGTTAGCGACAGCCTTCGTCCCATCTTATAATGCATCCACTTCTCCAAATATCTCACGCTTGATCGTAGAACAGAAAATCCCATAGTTATTTACAATTTGTATCGAGATAAAAGGAACACGTTTTAAGTACAAGCAAATACAATACAATGCCAATTAGATTTCGGAAAAACTTTTCTTATGAATCTAGTAGGTCCACCTAATTGTTTTTTAAGCCCATTTTATAGGTGCTCAGAATTGGCCATGATCTTCCTTTAGTTGCAGGTTGCAGATCCACACTCCTACTGGTTTAGATGAGTTGGAGCATGAAGGATTGGGAGTATGATGAAACGGTAATAATCTTTGACAAATTCTACTTGAACATAGCCAATCAAAACTTTTTTAACGGGTTAAGTTTCAATAATCGAGGTCAATAATATTGAAGTTCGACATATCGATATCGATGTATTGGGACCGTGCGCGACGTTTACGCCACATTGGTCGTGGCAACAATAGGTACATTTTGGAATAAAGAGAGATAAAGGTGAAACAACTTGTTTCTGTGCTATTGCCGCGGCTTACGGTCGTCTGAGTCGCGTTGACTTTATAGAAATTTATGCTACCTACTTAAATTATCCAAACATGCCTGTATTCTATGTTTGTAAGTGCTTACCTGCTTATTAAGAAAAGGGCTTACCCTTAAATATAATCCCTTAAAATTTTGCTCTACACAATGGCGAGGAGGCTGGAACGCACGATTACGAAGATTTCCAATTTAACGTAACACCAGAAAAATACGTTTTCATAGCTTAAGTAGCCTAATCACTACATACTATAAAATAAAGTCACTTTTTCTGTCCCTTTGTACCCTTAAATCTTTAAAACTACGCAACGGATTTTGATGAGATTTTTTTAATGTCCTAAACCTATGTCCTCAGTTGAGGACTCTCTGCTTGCTTAGGCTTTTCTGTAGACAACTTGCGTCAGGAAAGTTTCTTGTTTAATATAGGTAATTTCTCGCTTGTTTTAAGCTATAGCTGCACATTTGCGGATCAATGTAGCTACTTATGATTTATGTTTATGTGAGTAAAGCATACAGGGTAGATTATGGAACATAGTTCTCGCTTTCCTCGTCAAACTCTGATTTTAAGCAGTTATAACGTAAAAACCGGCTATCGTATTTCTAACAATGAAAAAAATACACTTGCATATTATCATACGTATTTTTTAGCACCCAGCATCACTCAGCCTCAACTATATAATTATGTATTTTCTAAATGAACGACAAAAAAACCCGCGAAGACTTACCAACTAGGTCGAAAATAGTCCGCACTTATCCCAACACCTTATAACTGCTTCAAAATTATACTATAATTTACTCTGTCAAATGCCTATGCACGTATATTATGGTCACATTTATTTGTAGGTAATTAAAACAAAATAATACATTGCTTTCAACATTTTATTCATTTCAAAAAACAAGTATAATTATATTTGTCCTTTTCCGATTCCCTACTGTCGAATCAACACCAGAATCACAGACTAGAATTATTGTCATGACATGACGTGTGAAAAGACTCATCCTTAAAAGTATCCGCGATCCCTCACGGTCCGTTGCAAAAATAGTTGCTCTGTTTTTCAATAAATAATAAATAACGTTTAGA
>JALPQI010019192.1:0-24060 GCA_025490895.1 Thaumatotibia leucotreta
AGTACACGTTCGATCACAAAAAGAAATTTTAGAATCGGTTCACTATTCTCGGAGATATCAGGTAACATACATACAACAAAAAAAAAATTCAGTCGAATTGAGAACCTCCTCCTTTTTTTGAAGTCGGTTAAAAAGTGCGAGTTTATGGAATAATACAACATTTTAGCTTTGTTTACATTCTTTTAACATTATGTTTACCACTGATATATGTAACAACTCGCAATTATGAGTATTATTTGCCGCAAGGCATTAATGAGGGTAGGCAACTGCCAGGTAGAACCAATCGGGGATTGCTACTCGAGGGTATATATAAAAGGCGGTGACCCGGCTCGAGACGGGCACTTCGTGTCTGACTTTGGTCGTGTAAACTAAAGTGTTTGTGTTAGATAATAAATGTAGTGATTGGGAACTACACAGTGTTATCACTACCTCCCGGATATCCCCCACACCCAAGTGAAGGTTTCGTTTCATATACTACTATGCTAAAATACAAAGGGAAAATACTTGTTCACCGTATTTATGTTTGATTTTAACGGCCACGTGCTGACAGCCCTATCGCGACCGAAGCCTAGGATTGAATGCACATAAAATATTACATGTGCTGTTGCATTCTGCAGTTTTGGCTGCAGTTGGAATTTTAAATGCGCTTCGAATGTGCCACGGTGATGAATGTGTAAAATACAGAGTGGTTTTAGTAAGATTATGAGTTATGCGACTGATCTTATTTAGGATTGGAATTGAGTGAATCAACTTTTTTCTGTCTGTTAGTGCCATGCTAGTCGACCGTACGCCTGAGTCACGCTGATTTTAATCAAAATTATGTAAAAAATACATGTGTGCGTAGTTTAAGCAGCATAATTTTGCATAAAACCAGCGTGACTCAGGCGACCGTTACCATGGCAATAACAGACAGAAAAAAGTTGATTCACCCAATTACATACATATCGCTAGCTGTGTGATGCAACCTCGTACAATGACTTACGAGGTTGTGTTATAAAAATATATTTCTGTACAAACTGCATAAATTTCATATACGAGGACACCCTGGACATAAGAGGTTGAGTCACACAACCATCGATATGGCGGTATTGGATTTAAAGAAGAACATGAGTTAAGGTCTCTGCCCACTAGACCGTACCATACCATGACCGTAGCATGAACGTATCAGACAAATAAACCGGCCAAGAGCATGTCGGGCCATGCCCGTAGCAATCCCTAGTTATTCAAAAACGGCTGGGCCGATTACGTTCGAAATAGTTTTATTTTAAAGTATTCTGTAAGCCCACTATTCATGATTTTTTTCATAATTTGGATCTACGGATCAAAAGATAGAGGGGGGGGGGGCACAATCGTTTTTATTCAGGAGGACTTTAGAAAAAAAACTTTGTTTCAAGACCTTTATTCTTTTTAAAATACCTATTCAATGATATCCCACACTACTTATAGGATTACAGCAAATAAAAAAAACATTCCCACTTCAACAAAAACTTATAAACTCAAACAAAAAAATATTTGTCGTTTTTATTAAACCACTTTGTTGGCATGATTTATATGTATACTTTAAGTTAAACTTTTAGGGACCACTTCACCACATCACATCATCAGCCTATAATCAGTCCACTGCTGGACAAAGGCCTCTTCTATTACCTAAGCGTATACCTGCGACCATATATAACATGGACGTCTAACGCCAGCTCGAAAATGCCCCCAAAAGCAATTGTTCAATTGTGCCAAGATAAGAGGACATAGCGCTTTTCTTAACACCGCGCATATTTCGGCGCAACATCTTTGACAAATGTTTATAGAATATAGCCAATTAAAAGTTTGATGGACCAATCACAACTATTTTTAAATGGCGGTTTATGTGTTTATAGGTTGATATTAACATTCTTGACCGTGATGCATTGAAGAGGGGGTGACACTTGTCAACTAAAATTCAGGACCGTTTTTGAAAGGCAATTTAATATGGCGTGCGGCTTCCATGTTTTATTTGTTTGTAGGTATAGACGCATTGGTAAATACCCAAAATCATCACGCTCTGCAAACGGGTTGGCGATGGCGTGTAGTGTGTCCACTATGATGATGCTGCTGGCGTGCTGGCCATTTTCAATCTTTAATAAAAAAAAATCAGTGACACGTCAAATCTCTTAGCCGACTCTTACCACACCCAAGGGACCCTTCCCTTTTTTTTAGTTAGTTATTGGGGTGGTGACAAATGTATTCTTATTAGTGTCACCAAACGGCCACCCACTTAGCTTGACATTAACATGTTTTTGTACAATTGATTAACAAAAAGCATAAATTAAAATAAAATAACTATACTAACTTATGTGTGGTTGAATGGTAGAAAATGCCTTAAGGCATTAAGTCCACCATTTGTACTTTCATTTTGTGCAATAAAGTATAAATAAACAAATAATTTATACTTGGTCACCAGCAATACCACAATAATCGTCGTTTGGCGAAGGCTATAGTGGAGGCACTGCAGGATAGCAGGTTCGACACCGAGCTGGTCTTCGACCTCAAGAAGGAGAACCAGATTTACCTCAACAGAACCATGTCGCTGCTCATCAAATACATCGTTAAAAGGTTAGTCAAATGACTGTCCGCATCATATTTAACCCTTTAACGGGTAAGACTCAAAAAATCGTGGGTTCAAGCCTCAACGCCATTATATAGTACGAAAAATTCTCTACAAGAAAAAAATACAAAAAGATAGTGTTATGGGGTGGTCGTTTTTGAGACCGGTGCCCTATAAAGGGTTAAATTAGGTCAAGGGTTTGGTTAGATAGCATGCCCATGCTTGGCCGTGTGGTGACGGCAGTAAGAATACATTTGTCACCGCCTCTAACTCCTCCTGCGGGTGTCGTAAGAGTCGACTAAGGGATTGAAGTGTCACTGACCATTATTTGATAAAGATTGATGATGGGCAGCAGCGTCATCATCAGTGGTCGGATATCCCGGTGCAACAAGGGGTGAATGACCTCAAACATTATACTAATATGGATATACCACGGGATTCCACAAAATTACATCCAGTAAAGTTTAGTAATATTTTGTAACGCAAAATAAGTGCATGTACATACAAGCGTTTATTATTATGCGATTTCGAAATTTATTTTAAAAGATAGGTTATACATTTTGTTTAATATTGACCTTAGTACCAAATAGCCTTTTGGTATGAATATTCTTAAATAAAAGAGTTTAGCTTTAAAAATAGAAGCTTTTTACTAAGGCACAATAGGTTCCACTTCTAGAAATTGCGAACGTAAAAAAAAAACAGAAATATCATATAATACACGATTATTTTAATCCGTGATCAGGATTAAAACAATATCCATACCCAGCCTAAATTAAACATTTTAGGTGAGGTCTCCCGCAGATACCTCAAAATTTTATTAATTTAAAGTTAAAGAAAAATTGTATCCAATAACCACTAAATGGTACACGGTCTTCCTGAGGTCATCAATTACTAAGTTAGAAAAAATATACCTGGTTACGGATTAAACATCCTCGTGTATATAACATAAAATCAAACATTTTTAAGCATGAAGACTTGACACACCTATGCAGACACATTAGAGTAAATATATGTATTTTATGAAAGAATTATGGCTTACTAGGTTCTAATAAGTTAAAATAGCATATCATTATTTTCTATAGATTCTCTATTTTCAATCGATTCCTTTTCACATCTAAAATCCATTTGTACGCCGAAAAAGTCCTTTCCACATCTACGGATGTCAGCGGAGCAAATTTGTAAAGATACACTTCAGATTTCACAAACTGTTGTTCAAAACACTTTTTTTTAATTTGGACAAGTTTGGGATTGTTCGACTTAGGATCACGAGCTCTTACTAGGAGAAAAAAAGTGTCCAAAAATGTTTTTTTTTTCCCATTACGCTATCGTTTTTATAGACTTTGTATGGCGATAGCGTAATGGAAGAAATTAAAAATATACGAAAATTGTGGGACAGTTTTTTTCACCTATCAGAATTAAAAGAGCTCGTGATCCTGAGTCGAACAAGCCTGAACTTGTCCGAATTAAAAAAAGTGTTTTGAACAACGGTTTGTGAAAACGCCCAAAGATTTCGTTTATGTTCGCAATTTGAGCTGCCGTTTTAAGTATACCTATCAGATCTATATTTTTTTTTCAAACTAAACCCGGGAATTTAGGTCATATCCATATTAACTTTTCTACTTGGTATCCCCTGGTGTTGCACCGGGATATCCGACCACTGGTCATCATAGTGGACACATTACTGCGATCGCTAATTCGCTTGCCCAGCGTGGCGATTATGGGCATTTACCTCTTTATGCGTCTATACGCATAGTTAATAGGTGAGGCCTACATTCAGCAGTAGGTTGATGATGAGATAACATGCATCTTTCTAATCTATATAATTCTAGGAAATAGAATACGACCCGAGAAAAAATTTAATATTGAGTAAAGGGTCAAATGATCTCCCATCCAAATATTACGAAAATCGTCTCAATAGGTTAGGTGTGAAAGCGCAAAAAACTGACAGATTATTTTTAAGTTTGGGACTCTTCCCTTCTTAGCATCAATTCTGTCAGCCTCCGTAGCCTAGTTGGTAGTGACGCTGCCTACGAAGCTGGAGGTTCCGGTTTCGAATCCCGGCGAGGGCATTATTTGTGTATTTATTTTATTTATCAATCACAAATATTTGTTCCTTGGTTATGGCTGTCTATGTATTTAAGTATCTATTTATTATATATATCGTCGCCTGGTACCGACATCACAAGCCTTAATCGAGCTTACCGTGGGACTAGGTCGATTTGTGTAAGATGTTCCAAGATATTTGAAAAAAAATCTAAGAGGACCGTCGAATGGCGTCGTAATCTATTTGTTATAAACAGTATAAGCACACAAAGCGATCTTACTAGGATCGAACCCGGAACCTTCAGCTTGGTAGCCGGATAACAGTTCCCGCCATCTTTACAGAGAAGTGGACTACTACCGGAAACGACGCACAGACGCCATTAGTCGCAAAATATACTCCGCTCTCATCATGAAACTCGTCGACATAGCCAGAGTAAGTTCTTCACTAGAACATAAAGATATAACACATAGAGAAGTATTTCATACTGCGACCATATGTAACATGGACATCTAACGCCAGCTCAGAAATGCCCCCAAAACCAATTATTCAATTGTGCCAAGATGGGCAGGACATAGCGCTTTTCTTTACACCGCGCATATTTCGGCGCAACATCTTTGACAAATGTTTATAGAATATAGCCAATCAAAACTTTAATTGACCAATCCAAACTATTTTTAAATTGCGGTTTAAATTTTAATAGGTTGACATTCATATTCATTGCCGTGATGCATTGAACTGGGCGTGACACATGTCAACTTGAATTCAGGACAGTTTTTGAAAGGCAATTTAGTATGGCGTGCGGCTTCTGTGCGTCCATGTCATATATTATATGGTCGTAGTATATTCATCTTAATTTTCGTGTCATCGATCAATCAATAATCACGAGTACGTAAAAGTTAAAAGGCTTGTATTAGTGTAGTATCTAATTAAATTAATCCAAACCCATGCTGTATATAAACCACCCACGGCTCTAGCAGTTAACCTCGTAAGGCCCAACGTCCTATTTTTAGGACAGCAAAATTTACTCATAACGGCCCATGACGTCATATTTTTCAAAGAAATATGAATTTTATTTTGTAGGTCCCAAAATTAAAAATAACATGTGCTTTTTTGGATACTGGGTTATTATTTCAAAACAAGGTTAAGTACAAATTTTGAAAAACTTCGTTATTCATTAAATGCTATGCTATTCTCTTATTCACACATTCGACGCTGCGTTCGTCAACGAGCTCGACGTCGAGACAGCCTTGTCTAACATCCTAGCTGTTTTATTTGACATTAGGAATCGCGGCTGTGAGCGAGGTTGTGGGCGAGTTCGTCGCTGTTTTTCGTTAGAGAATACGAAGTTCGTACATTAAACATCAAACTCTCGACGCAGTGTAGTTCCAGCTCACGCCGCTTTCGTCGCCGAGCACTAGTGTCGTTTAAAGTACATTAGTGAATACCATTTTAAGGCTCGACGCTGCCGCAGCGCTGACACAGCGCTGACAGCAAGGCGGTTTCCTTAGTGAATAACACTGCTGGAACTTTAACAAAAAAATATATCTATATGAATTTCCTCAGGATCTGCCCAAGAACCAATCAGCGCAGAGACGCATCGACACAGCGCATATTTATTACATGTCGGTCGAGTCACGTGACATGCACGACGAGATAGCCGACCGGCAAGTGTTCCACGCATGCGCGAGGCTCTACGACATTTTGCTCACAGTAAGTATCCAACAGCCCAACAGTGGACCAATCAGAGACGCGACACAGCGCACCTACTACATGTCGGTCGAGTCATGTGACATGCACGACGAGATAGCCGACCGGCAAGTCTTCTGCGACATTTTGCTCACTGTAAGTATCCAACAGCCCAACAGTGGACCAATCAGAGACGCGACACATCGCACCTACTACATGTCGGTCGAGTCACGTGACATGCACGACGAGATAGCCGACCGGCACTACGACATTTTGCTCACTGTAAGTATCCAACAGCCCAATAGTGGACCAATCAGAGACGCGACATAGCGCACCTACTACATGTCGGTCGAGTCACGTGACATGCACGACGAGATAGCCGACCGGCAAGTCTTCTACGACATTTTGCTCACTGTAAGTATCCAACAGCCCAACAGTGGACCAATCAGAGACGCGACACAGCGCACCTACTACATGTCAGTCGAGTCGCTCGCTTACGCTTAGTAGCTTAGTAGCTCGCGGTGAGACCAGTGCCTAAGCTATGAGCTATCGGCTATAAACACGAACAAAAGATACGCACTCCCGTGTTTCTTTTATGTACACGGGAGTGCGTATCTTTTGTTCGTGTTTATAGCCAATAGTTCATTTTATAGCTTAGTAGCTCGCGGTGAGACCAGTGCCTAAGCGTTATTATTCTAATAAAAGTTTGGTGAAATCGAGCCTTGGTCACCAGACTGAAATTAACTTATCATTTTCTTTACGAAAGCCTACATCATTCTATTTTCATGTTGGATTCAACGTAAAACAGCAAAAATTATCAGTAAAGCTAAAAACTATCAAAAATCCTACCGCACAGATAAATTTCAATTATTATATTACATCTCACTATAGCTAAACCACGAAAACTAGCCGTATGTCTTTAGCAATAAGACTAGTTTTCAAAATGGCGGCGGTTGTAGGTTACGTCGTTTAGACATAAAGACAGGAGGAAGGTGTGTACTGAAATTTATCGGCAATTTTATGAGGAACCAAATCTCTTGAGTAAACTGGTTTAATAATAATGTCGGTTTTACGAGTCGAGTCTAAGCCTACTGTCTCGAGGGAAAAAGTGATATATCAATATCAGAGCAATCATCATCATACCAGCTGATTCATTTGCGCGGGCCATGTATTCATATCCAGTAACGTAAAATTATTTTTCTACTTCCGTACTTTTATTTGTCATTTACATGGTCGTGATCACACCTTTAAGTCCCTACCTTACAAATGTCAAGGCAAAATTAAAATTAAATCAAATTGAATAAATGTGTGGTCGTAGTATTGTATGAAACATTGTTTAACTAAGTCAAAAAATACTCGTGGCGTCTTTAATAACAATTTTCGGCTTCGCCTCAAATTGTTACCAACGCCACTCACCTTTTTTGACCTCTCTTAAACAAGGGTTTCATAAAATACTATAAAATGCTTAGTATAAATTATCTGTTACTTTTTGATGAAGGAAAATAATCAATGTTAAAAAACCCTACACAGACTAACCTTGGCAACCGTATCTCAAGAATACCAAAAAAACTAAATAGTAATGAATGTTAATTTTATTGCAACCGTATATTTTAATTTTACCCGTATATAACATGGACGTCTAACGCCAGCTCAAAAATGCTCCCAAAAACAATTGTTAAATAGTGCCTAGATGGCCAGGACACAGCGCTTTTCTTAACACAGCGCTTATTTCAGCGCAACATCTTTGACAAATTTCATGTTTATAGAATATACCCAATCAAAACTTTGATGGACCAATCAAAACAATTTTTAAATGGCGTGGCGGTTTAAGTTTTTATAGGTTGATATTAAAATTCATTACCGTGATGCATTCAAAACACTTGTCAACTACAATTCAGGACCGCTTTTGAAACGTAATTTAGTATGGCGTGTGGCTAAGATAAGATAATTAAATACTATAGTCGAGTTGAAAAAGTGAAACTTATGTTTTGGACAGTAGAGCATTTCTCAATAAGTTTGTACTTTTGGATCCCGTATTCAATATCGATAAGAATTGGTAGGTTGCTAGAGTCAAGGATGCTGAATAAGATGCACTACTTTCCCAAAAAACGTGAAAACCGCCATACAAATAGTGAGAAAAAATGGTAACAAAATGTAAAAAACCTTGGATCAAAATTTGATCAAAAGAGATCGCATAAAAAGTTCCAAAAAGTAGTTCCAGTACTTACTATGGGCATGACTAAAACATTGACTCTAGTATATTGGAAATAGCCAATGCCAGTTTTCGATCAAAATACATTATACAATAAATTTTGAAGATTAGAAAGTATACTAAAAGCAAGTAACAACTTAGGTACTCGAACCGAACACCCTTAGGCTGCGTTTCCACCAGAAATGTGCGAGGATGTGTTTCCATACAAGTGACACCTCGCAGATAGATACAAATGAGATCACATAGAAAGTTCCAAATCCAAAAAGTGGGGGTTAAATTTCAAGAAAAATTGCCCGTTTAATACGATTTTTATTTTTTATTGTCATCAGGCTCCCAAGATATTCAGCCACTTAGGACGCTTCGACGACCTGACGCCCAGACTCCTTTTGCGAAAGCTATCAGTTCTAGAAGTCAGACCTGTGCATCTAAGCACGCTCCTCATAATCCAGGTAATACAATAGGTACTATAAGTCTTTATTGCTCCTCAAAAACAAATGCAAAACAAATACTAGATTTTCCAATAATTAAATTTTACCCTTATAGTTTCGCCATGTCCGTCTGTCCGTCTGAATAATTTTACTATAGAATACTTTAAAAGTAACACAATGTCGGACATAATCGGCTCAGCCGTTTTTTAATAACTAGGAACCCTACACTGATAATGGCCAGACATGCTCTTGGTTGGTTTTTTTATTCCTACTACTCCAAAATGACTGGCTGTTTGGTGACGGTAGTAATTGAATACATTTGTCACCACCCCAACTCTTCCCGCGAGTGTCGTAAGAGCCGATCATTTGATGTGTCACTGACCATTCTTTGATAGAAGATTGATGATGGGCAGCAGCGTCATCATAGTAGACATACTACTGCGATCGCCCCACTTCCCCAGCGTGGCGATTATGGGCATTTTCCTCAAAATAGTACATACCGTATAGTTAATAGAAGAGGCCTGCGTCCAGCAGTGGATTCAGAGAGGCTAATGATGATAGTTGTTGTTGTTGTTCTCTGGCCATTTTTTCCGCTACTGGACATCAAACATGCCTATCTCGTGGTCCCAACACTGGGCTAGTACTTGTTCGGGACTTGATAGAAAAATAGTTTCATTTAAGTACATTTCCTTTCAGTACCACCTCCGTCGCACGACGAACTACGCGATCGACCACAATGTTCTCGACACTTTAAGCGCTGAGCCCCACACAGTGGGCTCCAAGGTCATAGAGACCCTAAAGCACCTGGCAGGCCTGTTGCTACCAGTTGTGGAGATGATGGATATACATTTAGCCCACTATAGCCCCATGTTTAAGAACACTTGTCCTTCTTCGTGGCTTGGTATAGTTAATCCGAAATAACTCCTTGTGTTTCATTTTATCCTGGTACCTTGTTCACATCAAAGTATAATTTTAGGGTCTATGATAAATAAATAAATAAATAAATAAATATCTTGGGACATCTTACACAAATCGACCTAGTCCCACGGTACTAGGTCGATTAGAAGCAGAGCTGGCTCCAATACCATGGGGACCATATAGAAATTTGCCATTGTTGTGGAGGTCGTGATCATTGCCTCTTCCTTAGGGCATTTTTTTTACGTAACTTGGTAAAGTTAATCCGAGATAGCTCCTCGCGTTTCATTTTCTCCTGGTACATTGTTCACACTAAAAGTATAATTTTAGGGCCTATGAGGACTATGAGGCAGAGCTGGCTCCTTCGAGCCAGCTCCTCACGTTCATTTTATCCTGGTAGCTCGTTCAGATGAAATTAGAATTTTAGTCATTATAAGTTTCTCAGGGTCGGCTCCAAGGTCATAGAGACCCTGAAGCACCTGGCAGGTCTGCTGCTCCCAGTTGTGGAGATGATGGACATACATTTGGCCCACTATAGCCCCATGTTCAAGAACTCTTGTCCTTCTTCGTGGCTTGGTATAGTTAATCCGAAATAACTCCTTGGGTTTCATTTTCTCCTGGTACCTTGTTCACATCAAAGGATAATTTTAGGGCCTATGAGGACTATGAGACAGAGCTGGCTCCAAGGCCATGGGGACCATAATTATAGAAACTCGCCATTGTTGTGGAAGTCGTGAATCCTCTTCCTTAGGGCATCTTTAAGAACTTGTTTTTTACGTAGCTTGGTAAAGTTAATCCGAGATAGCACCTCGCGTTTCATTTTCTCCTGGTACCTTGTTCAAATCAAAGTATAATTTTAGGGCCTATGAGGTCTATGAGGCAGAGCTGGCTCCAAGGCCATGGGGACCATATAGAAATTCGCCGTTGTTCTAGAGGTCGTGAACATTACCTCTTCCAGGGCATCTTTAAGAACTTGTTTTTTACGTAGCTTGGTAAAGTTAATCCAAGATAGCTCCTCGCGTTTCATTTTATCCTGGTAACTCATTCAGATCAAAATAGAATTTTAGTCCTTATAAGTTTCTCAGGGTCGGCTTCAAAATCATAGAGAACATGAAGCACCTGGCAAGCCTGCTGCTCCCAGTTGTGGAGATGATGGACATACATTTAGCCCACTATAGTCCCATGTTCAAGAACACTTGTCCTTCTTCGTGGCTTGGTATAGTTAATCCGAAATAACTCCTCGCGTTTCATTTTCTCCTGGTACCTTGTTCACATCAACGTATAGTTTTAGGGCCTATGAGGACTATGAGGCAGAGCTAGCTCCAAGGCCATGGGGAACAAGAAACTCACCATTGTTGTGGAGGTCGTGAATATTACCTCTTCCTTAGGCCATCTTTAAGAACTTCTTTTTTACGTAGCTTGGTAGCTCCTCGCGTTTTATTTTATCCTGGTAACTCGTTCAGATCAAATTAGTATTTTAGTCATTATAAGTTTCTCAGGGTCAGCTTCAAAATCAAAGAGACCCTGATGCACCTGGCAGGCTTGCTGCTCCCAGTTGTGGAGATGATGGACATACATTTGGCCCACTATAGCCCCATGTTCAAGAACACTTGTCCTTCTTCGTGGCTTGGTATAGTTAATCCGAAATAACTCCTCGCGTTTCATTTTATCCTGGTACCTTGTTGAGATCAAATAGTAGATTGTGTCACAAGGGATCAAAATGGTATATTTCCGACGTGGGCGTATATTGAATCCTGAATGGAGCGACGGATTCCACAATTGATTCCCGACCGTAGGGAGGGATTCTAAAGTGGAGTCCTGAGCGTAATGAAGGATTCAAGCGTTAGCGCCCAAGACGAAATAATTTTGATACCGAGTGACACATACTGCTTTTCACACCACCTATGAGAAAAATAAAATATATATCACATATTTAATATTTATGCAAATAATCGATTCTAAAGATTTTTTATCAATTGTGAACGTACTGTTTATTTTCATATTTCATTGTAATTTTTTAGGCTGGTAATAGAAAGTCCTTGAACAGAAAAGTGCCACTTTGATCCCTCCTAGTAGGGAAGAAAAGACCCGTATTCGAATAGGTGGTGTGAAAATACAATTTTCGTCCTTATAAGTCTCTCAGGGTCGGCTCCAAGGTCTCAAAAATCCCAAAAAAAAAAGGGACATAAAATTTCTCATAACTGGATCGAAAGAGAAAGAGGTCGCGATTCTAAATGAAAAGTTCCAAATCCAAAAAACCAAGGGGACAACTTTGAAAAAACAGCCAATCTGTTATTTATAATCTGTGCCGGTTTAGAAACCCTCAGAGCACCACAGACCGATTAACTGCTTCATCGATTGCCGCCGTCTCGTTTTTTTCTTCGATGCACTTTGGCACTAGAGCGGAGATCTTACTGCCAAAAATTAAAAAGTTAACTCGGGCTAAGCTAAGACGTAATGCCATTTGTAGCCGTTAAATGCATAAATAGGTATCTAAAGAAATATTTAAAGCCTTGTCATATTACAAGCTGTGACTTTGAATTGTATGAAATCGTTGTAGGTTTTTAAGTGTCGAGAAAAAAAGTTTAGTTTAACGAAGTTTATTTAAAACTGATTTATATAAATTATATTTAAATCTGTACTATTTATTTATATGCATGAACTTAATCAAACTAATCTTACCGAAACTATGTGTAATATTTGCCCTTGTGGCATTGTATCCAGATGCTGACGCCTTTCCTCGCTGTATCGCAATACTGATGCGTTGTGCGAGGAACTTGCCAGCTCTTTAGTCTTTAGTTACGAATATTTAAGACATGAACCGTTTATTATATATTTGGGACATTCTATCTGAGAAGACAACCTTGGTCCTATCACCAATTTAAAACCATAAACTTAGGGTACACATACATTTTTAGTTAGGATTGTTGATATTAATAAGTATTAACGTTAAAATTATTCTACGAACGTGTTTCATGATATTTTGTCAAAGACGACAAATCGCTGCGCCAATATTACAAGGCTACATGTTACATTACACTTTTGTCAACCTAAAATTTCAACATCGTCACACTGACCAGGATGCTTAGCCAAGTTGTCAATCGCTAACGCTTAGTTGCGTATCGTAGTTTTCCCTTTCTGTCACTCTTTCATATTAGTGCGACAAAGACATTTAGCTGCCTTTCGTTTATGATTGACGATTAAGCGTTAGCCATTGGCAACTTGGCTAAGCACCCAGACTTAATGACCCCGAAAATATAACATAAATCCCCGTGAATATTGTGGTAGCGAAATGCTATTGAAGTCACCATTAGGTAGCCATATTTGATATTTGATTACTTTTTTTAGTTTTTTACTGTCACACGGAATATAAGGGTTCCGTTAATGCCATTATGTCTGCGGAACCCTAAAAAGGCGTATCGATATATTTGTTGGCGCAACCGGCAGGTTATTATTATAACGGATTTATGGGTCGTAAAGTGAATAAAACTATGTTTGATGTAACGTGTGGTCATAAAGTTAGCGGACAGGCGTTTCGTGATGATAAAGTTAAGATAACATCGCTTCTTATTTTATACGCTTTTTATACTGAAACCTACGAAAAAATAAAACATGGAAACCACACGCCATACTAAAAGTGCCTTTCAAAAACGGTCCTAAATTTTATTTGACAAGTGTCCATTTCAATGCATTACGGTAATGAATTTCAATATCAACGTATAAAAACTTAAACCACCATTTAAAAATAAGTTAAGTTGTGATTGGTCCTTCAAAGTTTTGATTGGTTATATTCTATAAACATTTGTCAAAGATGTTGCGCCGAAATATACACAGAGTTAAGAAAAGCGCTATGCCTTGCCCATTTTGGCACAATTTAACAATTGTTTTTGGGGGAATTTTTGAGCTGGCGTTAGACGTCCATGTTATATATGGTCGCAGGCTGAAACTGAATTTTTCGCTGCGTGGTGATGACGGCACGACAGTGAGAAAATAAGTCACCACCCCAACTTTTCCCGTGGGTGTGGTGAGAGTCGACTAAGGGAAGTGTCGCTGACCATTCATTTTTGGAAAATCGGTGACGGACGACAACTTTATGATTATGTGAATGTTTCGATATCAAAAGGTGGTTAGACCAATCTAACAAAATCTAGAACCGAAGCATAGTATCACTCCATTTCACTAAAAATCGTTTCGCAAAATTTCACTTCCCATGAATTTTTTTATTTTATTTTTTGGCATGAATTATTTGTCCAAATTATCACTTGGCATGATTTTATCGTGTCAAATTTTTGTAAGGCAGTTTTTTTTAGAACAAATGTTCAAATGTTTTATTTTGGTACTTTAATATTATTTAATATTTTGCAATAAAAATGTTTGTACATTATGCCAAACGATACATTTGACTAATAATATTTGCTAAAATGAAATTTGACCATATGACCATGGGAAGCAATTTCTTGCTATGAAAATATTTGCGAACTAAAAATATTATAGTTTTTGGAAAAAAAAATGTGAAAAATCGTTCGAGATGTGATTTTGGAAATCCAGTATTGACCAAACCGTGGTAAACCACCTGACGACAACAACGACAAAAGATTATTAGTTTTATTTTTATTTATTTGGGGCATCAACAGCAGTACATAAGTACATAAATTTACAAAACTGCGTGTACCTGTACAGTAAACAAAGCCAATAAAAGATGTCCACAAGAAAACACGGGACTACAGCTATGCTATTCTCTTATTCACATATTCGACGCTGCGTTCATCAACGAGCTCGAAGACGAGACAGCCTTCACTTCGACGTCGCGCGCAGCGCTGCGAAAAACGGTATTCACTAATAACTAACTCTCGACGCAGTGTAGTTTCAGCTCACGCTGCATTCGTCGCCGAGCGCTAGTGTCGTTTAAAGTGCATTAGTGAATACCATTTTTAGGCTCGACGCTGCCGCAGCGCTGACACAGCGCTGATAGCAAGGCGGTTTCCTTATTGAATAACACTGCAGTCCGCCATTTTAATGGCCCGACGTCTCCCGTGCGCGCGCGCGCGATTTACGACCACTATTTATACACAACCATTTGTTGTACCGTAAAGCGGCTAATTTGTACGTCACTGTCCACGACATTGTGTAATATGGAAACAAATAGGTTCCGACACACCAATATCTCATCATCATCAGCCTATGTTAGTCCACTGCTGGACGTACGCCTCTCCTATTAACTATGCGTATAGACGCGTTAGGAGGTAAATGCCCATAATCGCCACGCTGGGCAAGCGAATTGGCGATCGCAGTAATGTGTCCACTGTGATGACGCTGCTGCCTATCATCAATCTTGTAGAATGGTCAGTGACACTTAAATCCCTTAGTCGATTCTTACGACACCCGCAGGACGAGTTGGGGTGGTGACAAATGTATTCTTACAATACCAACCAATATGTCAAAATTACAGTAGATGCAGTGGCCTATTTCACCATAATTAAGGTCTTCGCACATTATAACGTCTCAACGACGACTCGACTCTATGCCAAATATTGAAATTTAAATCCTTTGTCATACGTCATCATCATCACCATCATCAGCCAATTGACGTCCACTGCTGGACATAGGCCTCCCCCAGAGAGTTCCACAAAGATCGGTCGTGAGCTTTCCGCATCCATTGGACACCCACAACCTTTACCAATTGTCATACGTACTAGGATTAATTTCAAAAAATTGACATCAAAGTAGTGTACGACGAGTGGTCTACGCGTCGTACACTAAAGATCAACCCCGACTCGTCGGTCACACATTAACCACACGTTGCCCACGCGGCGACCATGCGTTTGCGACTGACGTGTATCAAGCAACCATTTTCATTGCCCACTCGTTCACGCTAGTGTAGTGTAGTGTAGTAGCGTTGTTAACTAGTGACCATTGGGTGGATCAACCAGTTGACTACTCGTCGAAAGTGTGAGTAGAGTTGCTGCCACGTTGGCGTGGAGTTGTTATAATGTGTGAACACCTTTACAAGTGTGACAATTGTAAAATATCACTTCTACTGACGTCACAGGCCTCCGTAGGCTACGGCTACTGCTTACTATCGGACGGTCCACGGGCTTGTTTGCCACCAACATAAAATTATTACTAATAACGTTATTATATCCTTAAAAAATTACTTTTTATTTTCCGAAACCCGTGACAATTGTAGGAAGGTTTAGTACAATTTTCATTCAATCTTGACATGAGGTTCGGCTTATGTCGGAATTTCGTTACAAGTGACAATTGTAATTTTGCTTCCCAAAAAAGTAGTTATATAATACTGATTTAATTAAGTTTCTGCACTACATTTTATATTGGTGGCAAACAAACGCACGGCCCTTCCGATGGTAAGCGGTAACTGTAGCCTATAGACGCTCCCGATTATTGAAACAGTAAATTCACAATTCTAGCACTTGTCAATGTGGTGAAATTGGGGGTATATCGTCGGAGATAGAGCAATACCGCGTAACTACCAAAGCAGATAGAGTTCAAATATCAAACAATTGACACTCAAATTGAACCTATAAAGTTAGTTACGCGGTATTGCACTATTCCATAAATCTAAATTTCTTGTTCTCGGAAGCAAAAAACAAATATCCATGTTTACGCAACATGATGAGGAGGTGAAAATTAACGGAGTTCCTATTGAGCGGGTGTATAATGCACGCAACCTTGGAGTGTTGATGGACTGTCATTTGCGCTTTGAAGAACATGTCCTTAACACAGTCCGTTCTTGTTTCTATAGGCTCAAAGTACTTTACAATATACGCCATTTTATTTCTGTAGACCTTAGAATCAAACTTTGTGAATCTCTTGTTCCGTCTAAATTTAATTATTGTGACACTGTCATCGGGCCTTGTCTTTATCACAAAACTCAAAACATGATTCAAAGGGTGCAAAATGCTTGCGCGCGTTTTTGTTTTGTCATCCCCCCACGAACATCCGTCTCCCCTTATCTCTGCACTGCAAATATTCTAAAAATGAAACATAGACGACATCTTCATTTTGCTTCTCTTCTTTTTGGGATTATTAATTTTGGAAAACCATCCTATCTTTTAACCAAAATCACTTGGCGACATCAACGGCGAGCTGAACGTACGGCGGCCAATTACAAACCTCTGATGCCCTCTAAATATAAATGTGCAGCTTTCCGTGGCAGCTTTCGGTTTCAGGCTACTAAATGCTGGAATGATTTACCGCCCCCGATTAGGTCCTGTGCATCTAAATCTAGCCTCCAGCATAATCTGCGTCAATTTTTATTAAATATTCAGAAGTCTGAAACCGTTGTGCTGCATCTTGTCTGAGGACCTCGAGTGGTAATTTTATTTGTTTGGTTTTGTTATTATACAAGTATCGAGTGCGTCTAACTATTCTAACCTTATTTATTTATTTATTTTCATTTTTTACATGTATTTATTATCAACTATCCAACTACGTATTTATCAACTTTGTTCATGTTTTACCATTTGTATGTCACTCGGAGGTTAAGACTGAAAAACAGCGTTGCAATTTTGTCCTTACAATTTTGCAACATTAAGCTGAGTCCTAACCTTTTCTTTATTGCACACATTGCTGAACGCTACGAGCAAACCCAATTTTTTTATTTTTTATTTAATAATATTAGATATTGTATTTTTAGATGACTATACTAAATTCTTACGAACTCTTCATTGTATAAATATAATTACTCATTTTAATAATCTTGAAAAATTGCTACGACTAGGTAAATGTTAGATACAAGATGGTAACATTTTTGTTTTCTATTATTATTCTTTTTTTTTTTACTTTTAACTCAGATGTTTCCATTGTATTTACCTTTGCTGTTCTGTAATGTGTGCTTTATGTGAATAAAAATTTATTCTATTCTTCTATTCTATTCTATTCCCGACGATAGTAGTTCTCGGAGGTGTGCAGCAGCGTTCCCGAAGCCCCGCACACAGAGCGAGAGGTGGAACACCCCAGGATGCTTAGCCAAGTTGCCAATCGCTAGCGCTTAATCGTCAATCGTAAGCGAAAGGCAGCTAACTGTCTTTGTCGCACTAATATGAAAGAGTGACAGAGAGGGAAAACTACGATACGCTACTAAGCGCTAGCGATTGGCAACTTGGCTAAGCACCCTGGGGTCTAATAGTCCGTGCGAGTCGGACAGTCAAGTGCAAAAATAAGTATCGAAAGAATCCGCTCATAAATATGTTACGACGTTCTTATTACACAGAAATATAGTGCACTGGGACATATTTTTGAACATTTTTGTGTACAGCTTATTTTGTCTTTGACTGAACATAACCACCCGGTTGCTCCCGGGCCGGGTGGTATCCATAACGAATTCCCCTGGGTAAAAAAAAAAAGGTTTGTATGTAGTAGGGCCGATTATAAACAATGACAGACGTCATCCATTTAATTAATTCCATTCGTGCCAGTTTTGGTGAATCGACCTTAACTTACAAACAAAACGTGGAAGCCACACGCCATACTAAATTGCCTTTCAAAAACGGTCCTGAATTTTAGTTGTCAAGTGACACCCCCTCTTCAATGCATTACGTCAATGCATTTCAATATCAACCTATAACAACTTAAGCCGTCTTATCGTATGATGTTGACTTATTTTATTTTATAAGCCATTTCGTGAAATGATGATGATGAAACAAGCCAGGAAGCCAACTGAAAAATCTAGGAAAGAAGGGACATTTTGTAACGTAATACATGGCTCCCTTGGGACCGAAAAAAGTTAGTTTCAAACTATATTTCACAGTTTCTGCTCTATTCCGTTTGTGTCGCATTTTTTACTGTGGCGAATGAGCATACGGCCTGAGTGATGGTAAGCGGGGACGCAGCTTACGGAGCCTTTAGGTTATGTATGACTTAAAAGCCGGTTTACTGGGAAAAACAAGCGTTGCCACCCTTAGATGCGCCCTTAAATTAGTCTAAACATTGATTGGAAGAGGATGTATCAACTTTTTTCTGTTTGTTATTATTGCCATAGTCGGGGTCACCTGTTTTTATGCAAAATTATACAAATATGCATATAGTCCATGTCTGTAAGTGGCCCATTTAGTAAAGTAGGTAGTACAAAGTAGAAAAATGCATGTTTGTATAGTTGTTGTTCGATTCTGGCCATTTTTTCCGCAACTGGACATCATACGTGCCTATTTTGCGTGGTCCCAAACTCCCAACGCTGGCCCAGTACTTGTTGGGGACTTCACATACACCCTTGAATTGCTTTGCAGGTATCCTCAAGATGTTTTCCTTCACCGTAAAGCACTTGTGAATATCAAATGATATTTCGTACGTGAGTTTTAGAAAAACTCATTGGTACGAGCCGGAGTTCGAACCCACGACCGCTGCGTAGCAGCCGTGCGTTTTGCCGCTAGGCCACAAGCGCTTTTTTGAATAAAATCAGAGTGACTGAGGCGACTGTAACCATAGCAATAACAGACATAAAAATGTTCATTCACCCACATACGATCTTTCGTTGTATTATCATTTCAATCATTTACTGTCCCTATTTAATTGCATATTATTTTCTTATATTGTGTTTTATTTTATGTTATTATATAAATATAAAATTTATTATTTAAAGTAGAATATTACAATAATTAATAACATGATCTTAAAAGTAAACTTAATTAACATAAAAAAATATATATAGGTTCATAAAAAAAAACATGGCAAAAATACCCGTCAATATCCGCTTAGCGCTTCCGGTGCAAAGGTGCCCATAACACTCACGGCATTGCCGCGTTGGATAGCCATGGCATTTTATGTTATTTATCTAGCTTCAAGAATGCCGTCTTCGGCGGTTTGATCACGTTTGTCGTAGGCCACCTGACTACATAGGAAACATATGCCTTAACCTAGCCCTTGACGGCCCTCGACCCCGCGGCAGACCAAAGAAGCGATGGCTAGATGTCGTGAAGGCTGACATGAGTGTGAATGGGCTTACAGTAGAAGATCGTGTAAAGTGGAGGAAATATAGCAGGAAAGCGGACCCTGGCAAAGGCCGGGATAGCGCTAGGTAGAAGGAGAAGAAGAAACAAAAACGCTACAATTTATCAAGAGTAATTCTTGCTAAAGGGCAAGGAACCCACAATTTTGATCTACAGTATTACGGAACTCTAAACCTTGGATAAATCACATCAAAACTAGTCAAGCAATATCTGTCACTTCCAAAGAAACGCGGGCAACAAACAAAATACTAATAGATATGATTTTATTTATGGACGTTAAAATAGCTAGTCCTAATTTAAAATTACTTTAGCTACATCGCATCGCATCTGTATAAATAATTATACAGGGTTATTAATATATATATTTCATTTATATATCTGAGTGACTCTCCATCTGAGCATCAAATTTTACATAGTGTTGGTTAAAATTGTGTTGAATCTGTCATGGCGGTTGTTAATTTTAATGTTTACGATTATGTCGATGAGGACGATGACTTTTGAAAATATTGTGCTCTCGGTAAACAGCTTTTTATAGCAGTCATAGTCTAGCAAGGTGTTATTTAAAACTTGTATTTCGACGCGAGTCGGACTGGTTCGCAAAGGGTTCCGTGAGCAACTTTAAAAAAGTTTGCACACATTATTAACACAAAATACGTGAGTAACTTTTGACCATTATGTTACCAACTTTTTAACACTTACATTGCGGACGATTGCTACGCGTTACGCTCGTAGCCAATCCCATGATTTTTCCGCATTGTAGCGAAAATTGACCTTCCACAAGAACTCCCCTCGGGAGTTCCCCGCACTCAATGTGTTAAAGATACATAATTCAATTATTTACTGTTAAGGTCTTATAGATTGAGGACTTTAGTTATGCAGAATAATTCATATAAATATTAATAATCCTACAATATAAAGGTAACAATAGGAAAATTGGTAGTCATTTGTCAATCTCTCTTAATTGAGTACAAAGTTTTTGAGAACTGCTCCCCTAGTAGCAAATATTAAAATACCAGTTAAATCAACCTGTCAAAAACTAAAACATAACCTCTAGCCGCCCAGAGACCTATAAAAAGGTCTCCTGAAACAAAATAAATTTTACTCTATTTCCTACAACGTCGTTCCAAATTTCACTGGCAAATATTACTGTCTGGGCGGCAGGAGGATAACACTTACCAAATGAAATAAAAAATCGTTTATAATCGTTTATATGTATCGCCCAATCACAATACGTCCAATTTTTTGAGTTTTATACAACGTAGTTAAAAAAAAGACGTGACTTTGAGAGCTGATGTCTCGATGCAGTATAGATATAGATGCTTAATAATATTGAGAACTTGTAAAATCATAATTATTTTTATTTATTATTATGATCCTTTATTTATTTCTCTATTTTATAAAAATGTCTGTAAAAATCATTTTTTTTAATGTAATAAATTCTTTAATGCATGTTATTTTAATAAGATGTATTATTATACTGTTTTGAAAAATAAGTCCACCTGAGTTTCTTACTGGTTCTTCTCAGGAAGTAAAGGGTTAGAACCAGTAGTAGATTTTTTTTCTCTCTTGATAATGTCAGACGATTCGAAAATGCTTATTAATAAGTTTACTTGAATAAAGAATAGTTTGACTTTGAAAACGGTTCAAACGGAGAATGTCTTCTACGAGTAGTTCGAATACCTGTCCACAATAACATGTGGCCCGTTTACCTTTATCATAAAATTCATAAAGTATTCCAGAACCCTTGCTAATTAGGTCAAAGTGATATTTCCAGGGTATCCCCACAGATCGCTGTAAACCAGGGAATGTTCTCCCTGAGATAGCGCGGTGCGGACAATTTGCAGCACTTAGCTGACCGATAAGGCTTTCTGGCCATATGAGGCTGGAAGAGGCAAATGGGCGTTTTCACAAACCGTTGTTGAAATCACCTTGTTATTTAATTTGGTCAATTTTAGGCTTATTTGACTCAGAATCACAAGCACATTCGACTTTGTTACGAGAAAAAATATGTCTCATATATTTTCATACAGTTTGCATTCCTTCCATTACGCTACCGACTTTGAACGTCTATAGAAAAACGGTATCGTAATGGTAAAACATTTTGGGACATTTTTTTCTTCTATTAGAATCGAAAGAGCTCGTGGTCCTGAGTAGAACAAGCCCAAACTTGTCCGAATTAAATAACAAGGTGATTTCAACAACGGTTTGTAAAAACGCCCTAAAACTATTCGTCAGTAGAAAACGAAAAAAAGTAATCAAACCTAAAAACTTGCATTATTCCATAATTGTGTTCAAAAAGTGCGTGACACTTTTTGAACACAATTCTTGTTTTATTATCAACTTAAAACCTTAAACATTGAGAACACATACATTATGAGTTAAAATTATTGATTTTCATTAGTTTAACGTAAAAATATACATGCGAACGAGTTTCACGATATGTGAGTCAACTTTTACATCAACATATTTTCTGTCTCCTGCGTTACTTTTCATGAACTTACAGAAGTAGGTCAATTAATACTATACACATATTTATCGACATTGTATCGATGTGAACTTGTGTGAGGCCTAACGCATGTACAAGTTATAATCATCTAGCAAACTTGATGAAATTATCAATTGTGTTATGGGACAAAGTTGTGTCGATCGAAAAGTTGATTGGCCCATGTGTCGAAGACGTCAAATGCTATGGAAAGTCATTAAGTCACACATATTTATTTATTTTTTTACTGACGAACGGTGAAGATTTCGACGACCCAAATTTTTTTAAACAGTTATTTCCTTGAGGATACCATTAATTGTCTACTTTAGATTTGACTTTACACATGTTCATATAAATGTTTAATTAAGTAGTTAATTTATTAAAACCTGAACTTCATAAGCGGGGCATGGGGGCAACTTTGCAAAGAGAAGGATGAGTTATTTAATTTTATTATTTAGAGTGCATTTTATTTCAGACCTTGGTAATTATATTTGTTTTGGGTAAGAGTACACATAATGAAGTGTTTTTCGTTATTTTTAACTGAGTACACGTGACGTCAACCTATTTTCTTAAGTACCTAATGTGTGCACAAAAAATCAAAATATACCTATTCAAGTATCAGGACTCTTAACACAAAGTTTGACTATCCCAAGATTTTTTAGGTTTCCCGTCAAAAATGTAGGGAATGCAAACCGGTTTTGGAAAGTATTAAAAAACCGGTTAAAACCCGGTTATTCATCGTAATCTCATACAAATAAAAACCGGTTTGCACGCCCTACAAAAATGTAACTAGAACAGCGGTCGCACTCAAAAATGCCAATATTCAGAGGAAACGGGTATACGTTCTTATTAAAAAGGCAGATCCCAAATCTTACTCAAATGACCCCTTATTCATTAACGTCTGCTAACTTAACAAGCCGCTAATAATTGTTTTTCCCTTTCGGTCTTAACAATGTGTCCATAAGAGCAAAAGGGACAAACAATTATTAGCGGCTTGTTAAGTTAGCAGACGTTTATGAATCGTCTGCTAACACGTCCTTGTCCCTTTTGCTCTTATGGACACATTGTTAAGACCGAAAGGGACAAACAATTATTAGGGGGTAAGCCTTTCCAGCTACTATAAATCGTAACCACGAAGGCTTCGGGCGACCGTAAAGGGGATAGCTCCATATTGATTTATACATACCGACCGAAATCTCCGAGTAAACTCGCCCTCATATATATGGGAGCCGCCGAGGTGCCCACAAACTCTCAAATTGAACTCTAACTCTATGAAAATAGAGGCGTGCTCAGATATTTGTGACCACCATGGCCGTCCCGATATATTAGAAAGAGGTAGCGCCCATAAACATCGTACATTTCCTTCGGGACGGCATTCCGTGATTTTGGGTTTTTGCGAGAAAACTAAAATGAAGAGAGATTTTGCAGATAGCTTAATAGTAACTTGTGAGGTATTCAATTGTTGGTTGCTTGTGGAGTTGGAAATAGTACATTTCCTAACTAGTGCGCAAAAACGAACTATATTTCTGTTCACGACTTATGTTTCACCCCTGTATATAGGACCTATCAGATGATGTGCCACAAGTAACTATT
This sequence comes from Thaumatotibia leucotreta, assembly GCA_025490895.1. Taxonomy (NCBI): domain Eukaryota; kingdom Metazoa; phylum Arthropoda; class Insecta; order Lepidoptera; family Tortricidae; genus Thaumatotibia; species Thaumatotibia leucotreta. Next base: position 23,907 of record JALPQI010019192.1, read on the forward strand.
TACATTTATACATAACAATTTAACAACAGAAAAATGCATGTGTGCATAGTTTCAAGTAGCATAATTTTGCATAAAATTAAGTGACTCAGGTGTTCGTAACTATGGCAATAACAGACAGAAAAAAGTTGATTCACCCATATAGACTTTATTGTGA
>JALPQI010019193.1:0-22963 GCA_025490895.1 Thaumatotibia leucotreta
CTTTTATGAAAAATCGTTTTTTTAGTCATGACTTGTTATTTTCATATTCACGCAAGTATCAGACAATAAAGTTACTATACTACCTACATGTTTTTATAAGATTTGATGAAACAATCAGAGAATTTACAATACTATTTTGAATTAAAATGGGTTCAAATAATCCTAGAATTATTAAAAAGCGTGTGTACAGTATTATTGGATCGAGAGCAGGGACTGGAACCGTTATTTTCTCCATACAAAAAGAACGGTTCTTTTTTCGTTCTTTTTCGTTCTTCGGTATATAAATTGTAAGTTAATGGAGTAATTTAAAAATATGATATTGTAAATTACGTAAAACATTGAGCAGTACATAAAGAGTATAAAACATTTTAAAATATTGGGCTATTTTGAGGTTTTTGTAAAATACCGGTTCCAGTACCTGGGGGCCGATTTTTGAATTCAAATTCCCGTTCGAATTCAAATTCGAACGTCAAAATTTTTCACGAATATTTTCGAATGAAGCTAATATACCCTATTTTTGAAAGTCACACTCGAAAAGCTAGAGATTGATTATCGATATCTTTGCGACACGTTGCACGCAGAAAGTCGATATTTACCGGTTTTTTAAATTTAATGTAATAAAGCTAAATTATGGCACACTGACGTCGGAATTTATATTCCAGCTAAAAATAGTAATCAATTATAACATATATATATTATTTATCGGTTTTTAGTATAAAAAAACATGTACCGCTAGTGAATCGGAACGTAAATCTACGATCAATGTTATTATAATCTATGGTGCACACAAACAAACATCAACAAAGGCCCTACCGCGAACCACGAATGAAGTGTTGCCTATGTCACACTTACGTACGAATTCACAAGTGCGAGAGAGAGCCAACACTTCGTTCGTGGTTCGCGGTAGGGTCTCAGTTGACAGACTTGACGACGACGACGGGTGGCGGCAATCGGAAACTGGGGGTGGCGGGCGTGGTGGAGTGGCGACGGGTGGTGGCCGTGGGTGGCGGATGGAGGTGGGCGACGACGGGTGGTGGTGGGTGGTGACGGGTTGCGGTGGGGGAAGGCGGGTGCCGACCGGGGGTGGTGGCGGGTGGAGGCGTTGGGTGGCAGGTGGTGGGTGGCGACGGGTTGCGGTGGGGGGGGCACCCTCCACCCCCGGCCACCACCCGTCGCCACCCACCTCCCCCCGCCGCCGCCCGCCACGCTCAATCACCACCCGCCTCCCCCCACTGCAACTCGTCGCCACCCACCTCCCCCTGCCGCCGCCTGCCACCCTCGGCATTAGCCCACCGCCGTCCACCACCACCCTTCGCCACCCACCTCCACACCACCTCCCCCCACCGCAACCCGTCTCCACCCACCACCGCCTGCCTCCCAATGACCCAGCCTTTATCCAATTTCTATTAATAGAATTGAATACGAATGGTCAACCGCAGTCGTTTTTGAACTTTCTATCACTCGAATGTCAAAAATAGCATTTCATCGTTTTTATTCATTTTCGAATGAAAGATTCGAGCGTTCGAATCTCAAAAATCGCCCCCCTGATCGAGAGTGTATTTCTTTATACTAATGTCATTCCATATGTCCCCCTTCATTACAATATTAATTTATAATTGCGCAGCCATCACGTGCCGTCAATTGGTTTACAGATGATTCTGTCACAGTGGCATATGTCAAATGTAACTAATGAAATAATTGACGGTACATGTGTATACGTTTAAAAACGCATCAGTGTGTGCAAGGAGCGGGGTATCGGGTACGAAAGATGAGCGGATAACTTATAAATAATAATAATAATATAATAATATTTTTTTTATTAAAACTCATTACAAATACAATGTCATAACTTATCGACTAAACTTATTAAAAGAACAAAGATTACATGTGCCTGATCTAGGGTAAACCCTGTGTTTCAGGCAAACAATCAGGGGGATAATACTGGGGATAAAACAATAATACTGGGGGGCTACCCTGGGTGCTTTGACAAGTTGCCAATCGCTAACGCTTAATTGTCAATCGTAAACGATAGGTTGCAAAGTTCTCTCTTTGTCGCACTAACATGAAAGAGTGACAGAGAGGGAAAACTACGATACGCTACTAAGCGTTAGCGATTGGCAACTTGGCTAAGCATCCTGATCTCTTAAATGCGATTCAGTTTAGGTTCGGCTTGTCAGTTTTTGACAGTTATTCTATGGAACTGACACAGCGATTTAGATTAGGTCCTAAACTGAGCCGCATTCGTAGGTCGTGGTAGCCCCCCTGAAGAGTAATAAAGTCCTTTTTCAGTACAGGTGGCTTATGATGGTCCCGCTTTATCTATTTATCGTGCTACGCGTCACTTTCGTACTTATATAATTGTTAGAATGTGAAGACAACGACGACAAACGATTAGACGCGGTACCATCATAAGCCTACAGATGGTGCTTGAAGTGTGAGAAGTGGTTCAATCTATGTAAAGTCCGAAACTTTGGAGCGCCATCTGTACTGAAAAACGTCTTAATAATTCGTAACTCGCGTCGTTTCAAAACACTCCTTTCGGTCATGTTTTAATTTATCGCTACTCGTTTATTTTTTTCGTAATTGTATCGTAGGTAATGTAATGTATGACAAAAGAGTCCGGTAACGATTTGAATGCGAAAATCGTTGATAATTGAATAAAGCATAATATATAAATTGCAATTATTATCATAATGTGTACATAATAACATCGAAGCGACTACGGTGCTTACAAATATCTGCGCAGGCCTCTATTACTTATCATTATCATAGCGTTAGGTCCACGTATAGATATTTTTGATCACCGTGGTCGGTCCTATATATCCGATGGCGACTTAACAAAAAAAATCAATTTGACAAATATGTATTTTGTAGAAAGGGACTCAACGGAGGTAATATTATTAGACGCCTCGCAAACAAATAAAAAGTCCTCGCTGTAAGTGTGTAACTTGGCCCTCATTCATTATAGATATTATAATAATTGTCCAAATAGCGACGCGTGCGCCGGTATCGCACAAATTGACGATTGGGTCCACACGCGACATAATGAAACGTATTTGTATTATTTAAATGTAAATTGGAAATAAACTGTAATTTTTCATATATTTAATAATATTATTAAAAAATATTTATTTAATAAATAATTTGATTTGTGCTTTTTGTCAGCCTCCGTAGCCTAGTTGGTAGTGACCTTGTCTACGAAGCTGGAGGTTCTGGGTTCGAATCCCGGCGAGGGCATTCTTTGTGTATTTATTTATCACAAATGTTTGTTCCTTGGTCATGGCTGTCTATGTATTTAAGTATCTATATGTATCTATCTATTATATATTTATCGTCGCCTGGTATCCAATCCACATCACAATTGAACTTACCGTGGGACTAGGTCGATTTGTGTAAGATGTCCCAAGATATTTATTTATTTGTTATTTATTTGTAATTTGATTTGTGTTTGCGCAATACGTTTAATATTATTTTCTTAGATAAATAAGTCAATTGTAACGCTGACCTTCATTCTTGATCCTGTTGGGTACAGCACAGATATTGTAGAGAAGTTGACTTAGGTACTTACACTATTACTTCATTTATAATATCTAACACTTTTCAAATAATAATTGTTATTCTTGGTACCATTTTTTTATTAATTGTACGTATAGTTATGTTAATAGTGTACTCGTATACCTACTTATATACACTAACTATAATTATGTGCATGGCACGCTATAGGTACATGTGGTATTGCTTTATATGTAGGTATTAAAAAAACTTAAGTGTCTCATATCATAAATAGTCTCTTAATGTGTAATAAATTTAAGTATTAATAAGAAATTATTTTAACAACAATTTACAAGCATTATGTAGTTATTTTTTTCTGGGTCTTTACTATTCTATCTAAAGGTAAATATGTACTCGTAGTTACTAGTATTTTAGATAATCCTGTTATGACAGAGAGCTTTCAGTCGAGTAAGGTACGATATTGAAAAGATCTCTATTGTGTACAATAGCTTTTCTACGAGTCAATAACAATAAGTAAAATATCGAAATAAGCAATGTAATACGCCGAAATGAAGTGCAAATCCTAACTCGTTGATGTCGTTTTTGCTAGCGCTCATTGATATCTTTTTTTCTGGCACCAAGACCTAACGAGCATTCGCTATTCTATCCCCCACTCTACGAAATCAACGAATCGCGTTTTGTGTAACGATTGAATTTTGTATAGTAGGGAGTTAGAATAGCGAATGCTCTCTCGGTCTGAATGCACCCTTATCTTAATTCTAACATTATAGTCGACGAGTGAAATAGTTCGCACTAGAGCCTAAAAAATACACCATCTGTACTAAAAAATATTTATTCTTAAACTTGCTACGGAATGTTGTTGATACTTTAAATTAAGCCCGTAAATACTATCCCAAGTAACAAAATGTGGTTTTGTAGTGGTCCCGGAGCCAAGTCTATAACAGGCTAGTAAAAGTTTACAACGACGGAAAAGGGCCCATTTTATACGCGTACTTTTGCTAATAAAACACTCATAGTTCTCCTACCCACAACTATCTGCTCCCACGAAGCCAACTAAGAGCGACTAATAGAACTAGACATGGCCCATAATATACTTATAGTTAGACTCCGGAGAACCATTTGCTCCCGCAAAGCTCACTATGAGCATATAATGGAACCAGACATGCCTGTAAAGTACACCCATATGATTTTTCTGTTGTGTTGTGTTGTACGTTTGTGGAGAAGAATAAATAAAATTAAGAGGTAAGTTTAACTATTTATACTTCATAATTATTCAGTCCACATAATACATGTAATATTATACGTGCATACATGTTTGCACGGCAAACGCACGAGTATTTTCGGTGAAGTATATTGTGTTTTACATCTCAATTTTTGTTCGCCTTTTGAACACGGCGTATTTACTAAGATGTGTTTAAAAATAATATGAATCCTAACAGAACACCATTGTCGAGCCATATTGGAAAGAATTAGGGTTCCGCGTACAAATGTCTTATGTCTAATTTTTGTTTCAGCTGTGTCTTTGGTCAAACTATCATGGTCAAACTTTCCTCTTAAATGAACCGCTTTTTTTTAACCGCTTCCATTTGTTTATATCCATTTTAGTTATTATTGAATAAAAACCCAATGCCTCAAAATAAATCAAAATGGCTGTGCCTATGCGATAAATTTTAAAAGCAAATGTCTTCTTAAACGGACTTCACGAAGACATCTTTGGACACTAACAGTTTTACAAAAAACCTTTATATGGAAATTAAGTCTATAACAGCATTCGAAAGTCCACAATAATACCAAGTGCATTAACTCTTAGAAAAAACCACTATAGAACTAATTGACTTGTAATTGACTTTTAAATTTTACTAAAACACCGTTATAAGGTCAGTAATAAGTAAACAAGGTTCTAAGTGCATTTAGTTCTATAAAGTACTATTACTAGCTTATGAGACTTGTAGCAGATTTATAATTACTTCTTGTAGACGATTATAAGTGTAGCTTACTGGAGTATGTATTCTCAAGTGTATTTACACCTTTGCACCACTTTTATAGGCCTTCTGAACCTTTAATGCGTCTATAATTTCTTTCTATACACGGCTATAAGTCAGCTTATAAGAACAGATGTACTATAAAACTAAACAAACTCCGTGGAACCTGTTATCAGGTTTGTGGTAAAACCTAGAACCATTAAGAGAGAGGTACTAGTGCTGTAAGCCTATAAACTGTGCACTACAGGAGAATTTTGTTACTTGGGATGTATCCGATCCAATGTCATTATGATATGTGAAGAGATTTCATGTAGGTACCTATTCATTGCACACCTAGGACTGCAAACAAACTGTCTTTTGTTTTGAAACGTCAAATTGTGACATTGAGTCTACTTAAACAGATTTAAAAAAATTAAGTGCGAATGTTTTTTTTTATTGTTATACTATACCTACTGTACTATTGGTATATTTACAAATTAAATAATATGGTTTGGCGAAATCAGTTCATTTCATTTCATAGCAAGTTTAAGAAAAGCACCATACAAATCTCGGCGAGAAACAGGGTTCCAGTCCGCATTAACTATTCCTATCTGGCCTCAGTTCCTTCGGCCAAATATATCTACTCGGCCTGTAACCCTTCGTTTCCCGTCCTCTATAGTAATATACTATTTGGCACCTAAACCGTAATGATATTTTTAGTAAAGGTGGTGCCTTTTTTAGGCTCTAGTGCGAGAAGTGTATCATTTTAAATCAGATCCAAAACTTTGGAGGGCCATCTGCACTAAAAAACGACGTACGAGACACGTGCAAAAACTAAATTTGTAACTCGTGTCGATTTAAAACACTCCCTGTCGGTCGTGTTTTAAAAAATCGCCACTCGTTTTGAATTTCATGTTTTTCGCACTTGTGTCGTAATGTACTATTTTGATGTCGAATTCATACAGGGTGGAAAGGAACGACGTTCTTTCCCGCTACCGACCGAGTCTACCAACCATTACGATGAACTTTCAGTATGGGACCAACATCGAAAGCGTACATGGAAAATTGACTTTTCCATACTACTTAACTCTAACTTATCACTCAGTTTGTATGAGGGGTTAATTTTTTTAAATGTTTCTAAGTTGGTACTATACTGAAAGTTCATCGTAATGGCTGGCAGACTCGGTCGGTAAACAAATGATATCGGAATCGGAATGCATTTTCAATGCAGATGTATTCACTAAGTGATAATTAATGATAAGTAATTTAAGCAGCCCATGAAGGAATTTGATCGGAAATTGAAGACACGTGAGATATATGGGCGTGCGTTGCTGCCGGATGCCAATTTCCAGAGTCTAATTACTAATTATTATTATAAGCAATGCGTCATCGTAGCACAACAAAGGAATATTGTACTTAATAGTTTCACCAATAATCAATATGCACACGTGTACTTATGGAAAATTTGTAGAAAATAAAGTTAAATACAAGCACAAGTATGAAATGGAACATATTGTTCTTTTTTAAACGGTTTTTATTAACTTCACCGCGTATCAACTGTCGTCGATGCTTCAAATCTTGTGATCGATTTTTCGACCACTTCTACTACACCAAAATTAATGAAATCTGGAACTCGTGTCAAGTCCCCATGACAATGCAATATTATAATATTTGTATCCTTGTACCCTCAAAGCCTGATGCTGCAGACGTACTGCTTACCTTAACCGAGAGTGTTAGACACGTGAAAATGAAAGTATAGCATGTTTGGCATAATCAAATACTAACAGCCTGATCTTGACTTCCAACTCCTCACTCCTGATGCTGCAGTTCTGCCCACAATGCGAAACGGTTTTTATTAACTTCACCGCGTATCAACTGTCGTCGATGCTTCAAATCTTGTGATCGATTTTTCGACCACTTCTACTGCACCAAAATCAATAAAATTTGGAATTCTTATCAAGTCCCCATGACAATGCAATATTATAATATTTGTATCCTTGTACCCTCAAAGACTGATGCTGCAGACGTATTGCTTACCTTAACCGAGACTGTTAGAAACGTGAAAATGAAAGTATAGCATGTTTGGTATAATCAAATACTAACAGCCTGATCTTGACTTCCAACTCCTCACTCCTGATGCTGCAGTACTGCCCACAATAACCGCAAGGTTTATCTTTTATCGATTTCTTGATTTTAAAGAAGTTCTTTAGATATTAAGTAGAAACATGCGAATTTAATACTAACGTCCAACTCCTCAGATCTGATACTCCAGTGTTACTGCCTGCCGCAACCACTAGGTTTAGCGATCTGTAGATTTTGAAGTACTGCTTTAGACATTTGGTAGAAACATATGGATTTCATTATCATAATCATCATCATATCAGCCGAAAGACGTACACTGGTGAATATAGGCCTCCCCCAAAGATTGCCACAAGGACCGGCCCTGTGCCACCCGCATCCAGTGACCTTCACCAGGTCATGATTCCAACTTGTGGGGGGCCTAGCCACGCTGCGCCTTCCGGTACGTGACCACCACTCGAAAAACTTACAGCCCCACCGGCCATCGGTTCCACGCGCGACGAGCCCCGTGCAATGCAAAGCAACTTCAGTTTAGCGATTCGAAGAGTTATATCGGTAATTTTGGTTCTGCTGCGGACTCAATCTAATCCGATAACGCAGAGAGACTCCTAGCATAGCCCTCTCCTTTGCTCTTTGGGTGACATTGAGCATTCTTATAAGGCCCATTATAATCGAGCACGGTTTAGTACCGTAGGTCATCACTGGCAACATACACTGATCAAAGACTTTCGTCTTCAAACCATGCGGAATATTGGACGAAAAGATACAGACGGATTTAATACTGACTTCCAACTCCTCAAACCTGATGCTGCTGAGACACGTGTCACTGCCAGCCATGTCGGGCCTGCGGCCCTCCGGCTGATAGACTGACGGCATGAGTGGATCGCGTAGCGTAGGGCGACCCGTCGGGCCTGCGGATCTCCAGCTGATAGAGTGACAGCGTGAGCGGAGCGCGTAGCGTAGGGCGACCCGTCGGGCCTGCGGCCCTCCAGCTGATAGAGTGATAGCGTGAGTGGATCGCGTAGGGTGAGCTGTCGGGCCTGCGGCCCTCCAGCTGATAGAGTGACAGCGTGAGTGGACCGCGTAGGGCGAGCCGTCGGGCCTGTGGCCCTCTGGCCGATAAACTGTCAGCGTGAGTGGATTGCGTAGCGTAGGGCGACCCGTCGGGCCTGCGGCCCTCCAGCTGATAGAGTAACAGCTTGAGTGGAGCGCGTAGGGCAAACCGTCGGGCATGTGGCCCTCCAGCTGATAGAGTGACAGCGTGAGTGGATCGCGTAGCGTAGGGTGACCCGTCGGGCCTGCAGCCCTCCAGCTGATAGAGTGACAGCGATAGTGGACCGCGTAGGGCAAGCCGTTGGGCCTGCAGCTCTCCAGCTGATAGAGTGGCAGCGTGAGTGGATCGCGTAGGGTGAGCTGTCGGGCGTGCGGCCCTCCAGCTGATAGTGTGACAGCGTGAGTAGATCGCGTAGCGTAGGGCGACCCGTTGGATCTTCGGCCCTCCAGCTGATAGAGTGACATCAGCGTGAGTGGACCGCGTAGGGCGAGCCGTCGGGCCTGCGGCTCTCTGGCCGATAAACTGACAGTGTGACTGGATCGCGTAGCGTAGGGCGACCCGTCGGGCCTGCGGCCCTCCAACTGATAGAGTGACAGCGAGAGTGGATCGCGTAAGGCGAGCCATCGGGCCTTCGGCCCTCTAGCTGATAGGGTGACAGCGTGAGTGGATCGCGTAGGGCGAGCCGTCGGGCCTGCGACCCTCTGGCCGATAAACTGACAGTGTGAGTGGATCGCGTAGCTTATCAGCTTGACAGCTCTATCGAGTGACAGCGTAATTGGACCGCATAGGGCGAGCCGTCGGGCCTGCGTCCCTCCAGCTGATAGAGTGACAGCGTGAGTGGATCACGTAGGGTGAGCCATCGGGCCTGCGGCCCTCCAGCTGATAGGGTGCCAGTGTGCGTGGATCGCATAGCGTAGGGCGAGCCGTCGGTCCTGCGTCCCTCCAGCTGATAGAGTGACAGCGTGAGTGGATCGCGTAGGGTGAGCCATCGGGCCTGCGGCCCTCCAACTGATAGGGTGACAGCGTGCGTGGATCGCATAGCGTAGGGCGAGCCGTCGGGCCTTCGGCCCTCCAGCTGATAGTGACAGCGTGAGTTGATCGCGTAGGGCGAGCCGTCGGGCGTCGCTTTAAACTTGATTTTCTCAATAAATCAAATTGATTGATATATTCCTTATTGTCAGATCTCTGTTATCTAAGGTATTGTATGAATAACACGTCCAGTTGAGACACTTCGAGCATTCAAGCTGACATTTTTTTAGTGTCGGGTTTCAAAAAATATCTATTCAGCAGCGATTCTCCTCTCGTTACACATAAAATATTGTCGATTACGTTTACACATGTTGGTGTCGTGATTAAAGCGCGAGAGTTAAACGCTAGCATCCCTAATTGTATTGCATATTACAAACAACATCCTTTGATTTAGAATAAGTTGCACTAAAAACATGAAAATAAAATAAGTAAAAAAAGTTTTAAGTTAAACGATTTTTATTGCACCAAAAACTGGAAAATAAAAATTAGTTGTAACTAACCGTAGATGCTACTTTTTGTAGATTAGTCACGTGAAACTATTATCACTGTATTCTTCCCAAGTCGGATGCTGAAAGCAACGTTTAGCCTCTATGTCAGTGGATTAAGCGTATCCTAATCGGAAACTTTTACCAAACTAAAATAAAAACGTGGGGCGTTATTATGAAGAAACATACAAGTTCAAAATATGTAACTGTAGCTTTAATTTTGTAATGAATCATTCATCTGTTCCAACACTTCTACAGAGGTAAATAGCTTTTATCAAGGCCAGAACAAAACTCTCTGCTTCTCTATTGCTGTCTTGATTTCTACATATGTGTGTTCTTAAATAACTATAGTGACTTAATCACAATTGCGTACGCCCCGCGTTTTTATTTCAGTTTGGTAAAAGTTTCCGATTAGGATACGCTTAATCCACTGACATAGAGGCTAAACGTTGCTTTCAGCATCCGACTTGGGAAGACTACAGTGATAATAGTTTCACGTGACTAATCTACAAAAAGTAGCATCTACGGTTAGTTACAACTAATTTTTATTTTCCAGTTTTTGGTGCAATAAAAATCGTTTAACTTAAAACTTTTTTTACTTATTTTATATTTGTTAAGCTTTAAGCCGCTTACTGCGTATTGTTACACAACATATTACACAAATCGACCTGATTAGTCCCACGGTATACACAATCAAGAGTCCGGTAAACTTTTCTTACGAATTTGCGTATCTTTGTGATACTAGATATATTGAAGTAACTAAAAAGAATCCTGCTAGCATTTTAGCAGTTAATGGAAGATACTTTTCCCTTACGTATCGAGTATAACTAAACGTATCCGTTAGGTACTTTCCAATGAAGGTTTTCTCGAAAACGTATTGGTTCACACCACTTAGTCGTAAGGTCCCGCTAAGAAAGACAATTATCTAGCCCTACGAACAAATAAAACATGGAAGCCGCACGCCACATTAAATTGCCTTTCAAAAACCGTCCTGAATTTTAGTTGACAACTGTCACCCCCTCTTCAATGCATCACGGTAATGAATGTCAATAAAAACTTAAACCGCCATTTAAAAATAGTTGTGATTGCTCCATCAAAGATTTGATTGGCTATATTTTATAAACATTTGTCAAAGATGTTGCGCTAGAATATGCGCAGTGTTAAGAAAAGCGCTATGTCCTGCCCATCTTGCTTGGCACAATTGAACAATTGCTTTTGGGGGCATTTTTGAGCTGGCGCTCGACGTCCATGTTATATATGGTGAATGGTCGCAGATCTAGCCCTAAAGGAAAACTAACTAGAAGGTATTTTTATTTTTTATATAATTTTATTAACTCATACAAAACATTGAAAAAAAAAACACGAAACTATAGGCGCTCTGAGAATTCAGACAAGTTTCTGGACCTGACGCCTCAGTGCTGCCGCTCTGGTGAACGTCATTTCAGAAAACCCTCATTACATACGGTCACAGCGTGGGCATTCCTCCTACCCTTTCCGGGCAAGTGTGACGAGTATTTTGTATGGCGGCCCCTCTTCATTACATTGTATTTGTATTGTACTTATTGTGTAAATGTGTACAGGGCTGTCAACGTGGGGATGCGGGGCAGATGCACCCGTTTTTTACGAAAAAACGGCGTTTTGGTGTAAAATACGTACTTATACGACGTATTTATTTAATTTTATTGAAATTCGACATGTCGCTTGTTACCAACATTTATAGAAGCTACATGCAGGCGTAGCCAAGATTCCTAACTATATTTAGTACTGATTTTTCAATCCTCAGTTAACAGTATCTGTCAAATAAAATGTTAGCTCTATCCTTTTTTGACTGATGACCTAAGATAAGGATGGTAATAATTTTAACTGACGGATACTTTTAACTGAGGATTGAAAAATCAGCCCTTAGATTCTTTAATATTTTATTAATTTACCTGGATACGGCTGGGTTTCAGAGATAATTGTATATTTTTTTTGTCGTAACCCGTCATAAAACTTACGAGTATGTTAGATTACAATACTACCATAATGGTTCTATCTGACATTACCATATCGTTTTCCTAAAATTCAAATCCTAAGAAAACACTTGTCGAAACAACCATTAAATTTGAAAACAAAAATATCCATGACTCATTTTTGCTATGATTTGACACTGGCAATATTCGAAAGCATTGTAAATATTAATTTTTCGTTACATTTGGCATTACGTGACTTTCTTGTCTATTTTGAATTCCAGATCCAGAATGCATGGTTAAAATCTCTCACAATGCATTCGATCACCCTGTACCTATACTCCGTGTTACATGAGCCACTGAAAAACTTGAACGAGGTGATTTGGTAGTGTAAGGTCTACAACTACATACCGCACATTGCCATCTCAGCGAAATTACTCACAATTGCGTAAAGCAATACAACACGACACGAGTCAGTACGCGTTCATAATTAGCACGTAACACGAGCATTTATCAGTCATAAAATCACGCTTTTATAAATATAAGTATTTTAGTGTCAATAAAGTGGTTACCTTTGACAGTATTTGGACTTGCAATCTACATAATTTATAATTAGTGTATGTGGCACTTACAGCCCATACAGGTAGGTTATACTGAACAAATTTTACTATGCAGCTAGCCCAGAAATCTCAAAAAAAAATTGACTCTTTCATACAAAATGTCGTGTTCGATCGGTCAAAATGTATGAAAGAGACAATTTTTTTTTAGATTTCGTGATTGGCCCCATAGTAAATGTTGTTCAGTGTAGCCTACTAAGTCACCCCGTTCGAGGCTTTCACCCTGTAGATACAAACATTTTAATCATCGGCCACTATGTCTAATGTCCGATTAACATAAAGAATAACTCTTTACCCAAAACTGGTCAAACCACAATCGTCCCTTACAATATTCAACCCTCAAACCTATACTAGAACTAAAAAGAAGTAAGTTGCTAGTTATTCACGTTTTTTATTGCTATTCCTAATCGTGAAGTATAATTATGGCAATTATTGATACAAAATTAGTGACGGTGTACAGTGAAAGAAAAGGGATAAAATAATGTTTGAAAGACTAAAGTAGCCAAACAACACTACAGTTCACCAGTTAATTTTGAATTAATAGTGAAGAAAATATAATAGAATTTCTTTTAACATAAGAATTATGAGAAGTTTTGAAAAAACAACGGTCCGTCTGTGGAATGAGCTCCCTGCCGAGGTTTTCCCGTTGGACTACAGTATGGGGTTCTTCAAAAGAGGAGTGTACAAGTTCTTATTGGGTCGGCAACGCGCATGTGACACCCCTGGGGTTGCAAGCGCCCATAGGCTACGGTGACTGCTTTCCATCAGGCGGGCCGTATGCTTGTTTGCCACCGACGTGGTATTAAAAAAAAAAAAATAATAAAGTGACACATGTAGACATTGCAATAGTGCCCCAGAAACAATTCAACACATTACAGGAGCGTGCAAAGCCATAGTACAAACCGATTATAAACACCGTCATGATCAAGTTGCTGCAATAGTTCATCAGTTTTTAGCTCACAAATACAAATTTATAGATATTCAGCTACCATATTATAAATATAACCCCACCACGGTACATGAAAATAAATACCACAAACTGTACTGGGATCGGACTATTATCACAGATAAAACCGTACATTTTAATAGACCTGACATAACTTTTCACGACAAAACTACAAAAACTGTTTATATAATTGATATTGCTATCCCAAATACACATAATATCCAAAGCACGATTAACGAGAAACTCACAAAATATAAGGACCTAGCCATAGAAGTTAAGCGCCAATGGCGAGCCCACACAGTACACATTGTTCCCATAGTAATGTCAACAACAGGAGTAGTCCCGAAAACATTAAATAATAGCCTCGATACTCTACACATCCCAAACTACGTCATACACTCCCTGCAAAAAGCTACAATTTTAAACACTTGTCGACTTACAAGAAAGTTTTTAACCTCGTCTACAGTTACAGAAAATACTGCATTATTTTAGGTTATTCTTTGTATTATTACGCTTGGCTATGGCCCGCATAATAAACATAAAACCCCCCTAAAAAGGAGAAAATTTAAAAGATCATAAATAATAATAATAATAATATATAGCTCCATTTCTGATCCATCCATCCTCCATTACCATAGCCCATTAGTCTTTTCCATTCCTTCTCAATAGTCTCTATACGCCTGCTGGGACCGGTTCACGGATATCTATTTTTGTGCCCGTGAATGGGTTGCAGCAGGTGTAAAACACAGCAAATTTCTCCAAAGGGCCTCTACGTGTTGGATCTGTATCCCCGCGCAAGCCTATCAAAAGACCGGGATTTATAGGCCCGTGATGAAAAAGAGATACAAACATAATAATAATACTTGACGCCGTCAATGTCAAACGTGCTTTTATACACTCTTGGATTTAATTTTGATAAATAATGTATTTTATCGGCATTTACACGACTATTCTTACCTTCCCGTCACGGAAAATTTGCCCTTTTTATAATAAATATATATTCACGGGCATAGTTGACGATAATAATCAGTTACAATCTGATTAGTGCCGACATGTAATTGTCAAAACGAAATAAACAAGAAATGTATACCAGGAGCAAAGCACGTCAGGATCAAGCGTCCCCACGTTTCGCACGCCCAACACCTTCGTCTGCCTCGTCCTCCTCCTCCTCTTCGGAATCGTCGTCGGGTGAAAAATTCGCCACTGCACCCGACACCAGCGAGTCGAGCGACGAGCGCGGACCGCCGCCGCCGCCGCCACGACCACCTGCGCGGCGCGGACGGCCACCGCTGCCGGCACGCTTGGGGCCCGCGGGACATGCTGCCCCGCCCACGGCTCCCGCTGCCGGTGGTGTAGTGCGACGCATGACATGGTCTCGAACTATGAATGAGAACGTCATGCGCGCCTACTATGGGGCTACAGAGGGAGAAACTAATCTATCCGCGTATCGTGTCCGGATGCTTCCTTTGTTTCAGGCCCTTGAACCGACTATCAATGTGACTGCGCAGCGATTATCGGATCAAGTGCGAGTCATCCAACGATTAAAGCGGCTGGATGACTCGACACTTGATCGACTCCGCCTGGAGGCTCTCCCAGTTCGTGCGGCCTCCGCCTCGGCGCGGGACCCGCCCGCCATGTCGCCGGATCCGGTGCCGGCACCCGACCTGGCACCGGGGGCACCGCGGGTTGATCCCAGTGCCGATGGGGATGACGTTACGAACCTGAGTGTGAGTACTTCGGACAATGAGCAATTGAGGAGGACTCTGGAAGAAGCGATTATGCAGCATCGCTTCACACCCGACTCTAGGCCACGATTACCACGTTTGCCCATGAATAGGCGCAATCTAGCGTTGATGGGAGCCCTAAACGCTTTACTGGAACCGTATATACGATCCAGTAAAGATTTGGATGATACGCACTCGATCATGTACTGCGGGGCCATCGCAGCGTGCCGTGTTGCTCGAGTCAAGTTTCCGGACTCTGACCGTGCACCTAGGACCGCTGGGGGTGTCCCCGCATGGCAGGTGCGGATCGAGCGACGTATCGACTCGTTTAGGACTCTCATTGCAAAGCTAATCTGCTTCAGGGGGGGCAACAACCGCCCCCGTGTAATGCGCTTTGTGAACCAGGCGTTCGCGGGAACGGGTATTGCACCCCGCGACTACATGGCCAACCTCACAGAGCGCATCGACTTTCTGAAGCAGAAGGTTTATGCATGGGCAAACCGTATTCGCCGCTACAGAGAGCGTGTGAACCGATTCCAGCAGAATCGCCTTTTCCAGAGTGACCAAAGGAAGGTTTACCGAAAGTGGGAGGAAACCGACTACCGTGTGCCCGACGCGCGGTTGCCGGATGCTACTGCCATGAGTGATTTCTGGCGTAGTATCTGGTCAGCGCCCGTCGGACACACCGAGGGTGAATGGATGACCGTTGTCGAACGTGAATGCGAGACCATCGAACCTATGGGGGCAGTTACCATCAGCCCCGATGACGTAAGTTGTGCTATCCGCACGACTCAGAACTGGAAAAGTCCTGGGCCGGATGGATTGCACAACTTCTGGCTAAAATGGTTTCGATGCTCGCACTCACGATTGGCAACGCAATTCCAACAAGCCCTCGAGCTCGGTTCCCTGCCACCTTCCTTAACAACTGGTGTAACCTTCCTGCTCTACAAGTCCGGTAGTACCACGGAAGCGAAGAACTACCGACCCATCACGTGCTTGCCCACACTGTACAAGCTCCTTACATCCATTTTGAGAGTCAAAATTAACACGCACATTGTTTCGAACAATGTTTTGGCTCCTGCTCAAAATGGATGTAGGGTTGGGTCCCGTGGTACTAAAGAGCTCCTCCTCATCGACATGACCATTTGCCAGCAAGTCCGGCGTAACAAAGGGGCCCTCTCCGCCGCTTGGATTGACTACAAGAAGGCCTATGATTCGGTGCCTCATTCATGGTTGGAAAGGGTCTTGGAGCTGTATAAAGTTAATGCAACTTTAAGATCCTTTCTCGGCGCGTGTATGAGGCAGTGGACCACAGTCCTTCGTCAACCAGGAGGCGGGGATGGCCCCTCTGGCCCGCAGGACTTCATAAGGATCGAGCGAGGAATATTCCAGGGTGACAGTCTGAGTCCCTTGTGGTTCTGCCTAGCTCTGAATCCCCTCAGTACTTTGCTGAAGGATTCAGGACTAGGTTGCCGGCTTCGGAGAGAGGGTGAAGTCATTTCTCACCTTCTGTACATGGATGATCTCAAATTATTTGCGCCAAATAGCCAAGACTTGTTGGAACTACTGCGAACCACAGAAGTTTTCAGTAGTGCCATCAAAATGGAGTTTGGTGTCGATAAGTGTGCGGTTATGCATGTGCAGCGGGGGAAAGTAGTAAATTCAACAAATTTACAGCTTTCTGAGACAATGTCCTTCAGATCTATCTCGGAAGCAGAAACCTATAAATACCTTGGTATGTCACAGTCTTTGGGTATTGAAGATATGGGAATTAGACAGGCGGTGAAGGAGCGCTTTTTCAGCCGGCTCACAAAAGTACTTAACAGTCTTTTGTCAGGAGGCAACAAAGTGCGCGCCTTCAACGCCTGGGTAATGCCCATACTCATATACTCCTTTGGCGTACTAAGGTGGACTCAGACCGAGCTGGACGCCCTGGATCGAAGGGTCCGTACACTGCTCACCACACATCGAATGCTACACCCGCGCTCATCAGTTATGAGATTGCACATCCCACGGAAATGTGGGGGTCGCGGCTTCTTAAATGCCAAAAACCTCCACAACCGTGAGGTGTACAATCTTAGAAGCTATTTTCTTAACAATGAGTGCGGGATGCATCGAGATGTGGTGGCAGTAGATCGGAACCTCACGCCGCTCTCCTTGGCAAAAGAGAACTGGCGCAGACCTGTGGTACTAAGCACCGAGGACCGCAAGGCGGTATGGAAGAGCAAGGAGCTACACGGGCGGTTCTACAAGGCCCTCACGGGACCTGACGTAGATCTGCTCGCGTCGGTGAACTGGCTACGATTCGGGGACCTCTTCGGGGAAACCGAGGGTTTTGCCTGTGCAATTGCTGACGAGGTTATCATGACGAATAACTACCGGAAATATATCCTGAAGGACGGTACGGTCGACATCTGTCGGGCATGCCGCCGTCCCGGTGAGTCACTCAGGCATATTATTTCCGGTTGTTCTCAGATTGCTAACACCGAGTACTTGCACAGACACAACCTCGTAGCCAGGATTATACACCAGCAGCTTGCTCTTCAATACGGCCTTGTGGGCTTCGAAGTGCCGTACTATAAGTATACACCTGCGGCAGTTCTCGAGAATGGTCGTGCCACGCTCTATTGGGATCGATCTATCATCACGGACAGGACTATTGTAGCCAATAAGCCTGATATCGTGCTGATAGATCGATCGCAACGCCGGGCAATGCTCATCGACATCACCATCCCCCATGACGAGAACCTCGTGAAGGCCGAGAAGGACAAAGCCAGTAAATACCTTGACTTGGCTCACGAGGTTACCGACATGTGGGAGGTTGATTCGGCGATCATTGTACCGATAGTTGTTTCTGCGAACGGTCTCATAGCGAAGAGTCTCGATCAACACCTCAAGAGGCTCTCGCTAGGTGGTTGGATCAAGGGTCAGATGCAGAAGGCGGTAATCCTGGACACGGCGCGCATAGTCCGGCGGTTCCTCTCCCTGTAGCCCTAACCACCGGCAGCTTGGGCCCGCTCCGCTGCCGGCGGCCCTCTAGGTTAGGTTTTTTATAATGTGTTTATATGTTTTGTATTGTTTTTGTATGTTGTATTGTATTTTACTTTTATAATCATATTATAAAATGCCTAACCCAGGAAGAAAGATCAATAAAGTGAATAATAATAATGTGACTGCGCAGCGACTATCGGATCAAGTGCGAGTCATCCAACGATCAAAGCGGCTGGATGACTCGACACTTGATCGGCTTCGCCTGGAGGCTCTCCCTGTTCGCGCGACCCCTTCCTCGGCGCAGGACCCACCCGCCACGTCGCCGGACCCGGTGCCGGTACATGACTTGGCATCCGAGGCACTGCGGGTCGGTCCTGCTGCTGATGAGGACGATGCTGCGAACCTGAGTGTGAGTACTTCAGACAATGAGCAATTGAGGAGGACTCTGGAGGAAGCGATTATGCAGCATCGCTTCACACCCGACTCTAGGCCACGATTACCACGTTTGCTCATGAATAGGCGCAATCTAGCGTTGATGGGAGCCCTAAACGCTTTACTGGAGCCGTATATACGATCCAGTAAAGATTTGGATGATACGCACTCGATCATGTACTGCGGGGCCATTGCAGCGTGCCGTGTTGCTCGAGTCAAGTTTCCGGACTCTGACCGTGCACCTAGGACCGCTGGGGGTGTCCCCGCATGGCAGGTGCGGATCGAGCGACGTATCGACTCGTTTAGGACTCTCATTGCAAAGCTGATCTGCTTCAGGGGGGGCAACAACCGCCCCCGAGTAATGCGCTTTGTGAACCAGGCGTTCGCGGGAACGGGTATTGCACCCCGCGACTACATGGCCAACCTCACAGAGCGCATCGACTTTCTGAAGCAGAAGGTTTATGCATGGGCAAACCGTATTCGCCGCTACAGAGAGCGTGTGAACCGATTCCAGCAGAATCGCCTTTTCCAGAGTGACCAAAGGAAGGTTTACCGAAAGTGGGAGGAAACCGACTACCGTGTGTCCGACGCGCGGTTGCCGGATGCTACTGCCATGAGTGATTTCTGGCGTAGTATCTGGTCAGCGCCCGTCGGACACACCGAGGGTGAATGGATGACCGTTGTCGAACGTGAATGCGAGACCATCGAACCTATGGGGGCAGTTACCATCAGCCCCGATGACGTAAGTTGTGCTATCCGCACGACTCAGAACTGGAAAAGTCCTGGGCCGGATGGATTGCACAACTTCTGGCTAAAATGGTTTCGGTGCTCGCACTCACGATTGGCAACGCAATTCCAACAAGCCCTCGAGCTCGGTTCCCTGCCACCTTCTTTAACAACTGGTGTAACCTTCCTGCTCTACAAGTCCGGTAGTACCACGGAAGCGAAGAACTACCGACCCATCACGTGCTTGCCCACACTGTACAAGCTCCTTACATCCATTTTGAGAGTAAAAATTAACGCGCACATTGTTTCGAACAATGTTTTGGCTCCTGCTCAAAATGGATGTAGGGTTGGGTCCCGTGGTACTAAAGAGCTCCTCCTCATCGACATGACCATTTGCCAGCAAGTCCGGCGTAACAAAGGGGCCCTCTCCGCCGCTTGGATTGACTACAAGAAGGCCTATGATTCGGTGCCTCATTCATGGTTGGAAAGGGTCTTGGAGCTGTATAAAGTTAATGCAACTTTAAGATCCTTTCTCGGCGCGTGTATGAGGCAGTGGACCACAGTCCTTCGTCAACCAGGAGGAGGGGATGGCCCCTCTGGCCCGCAGGACTTCATAAGGATCGAGCGAGGAATATTCCAGGGTGACAGTCTGAGTCCCTTGTGGTTCTGCCTAGCTCTGAATCCCCTCAGTACCCTGCTGAAGGATTCAGGACTAGGTTGCCAGCTTCGGAGAGAGGGTGAAGTCATTTCTCACCTTCTGTATATGGATGATCTCAAATTATTTGCGCCAAACAGCCAAGACTTGTTGGAACTACTGCGAACCACAGAAGTTTTCAGTAGTGCCATCAATATGGAATTTGGTGTCGATAAGTGTGCGGTTATGCATGTGCAGCGGGGGAAAGTAGTAAATTCAACAAATTTACAGCTTTCTGAGACAATGTCGTTCAGATCTATCTCGGAAGCAGAAACCTATAAATACCTTGGTATGTCACAGTCTTTGGGTATTGAAGATATGGGAATTAGACAGGCGGTGAAGGAGCGCTTTTTCAGCCGGCTCACAAAAGTACTTAACAGTCTTTTGTCAGGAGGCAACAAAGTGCGCACCTTCAACGCCTGGGTAATACCCATACTCACATACTCCTTTGGCATACTAAGGTGGACTCAGACCGAGCTGGACGCCCTGGATCGAAGGGTCCGTACACTGCTTACCACACATCGAATGCTACACCCGCGCTCATCAGTTATGAGATTGTACATCCCGCGTAAATGTGGAGGCCGCGGCTTCTTAAATGCCAAAGACCTCCACAACCGCGAGGTGTACAATCTCAGAAACTATTTCCTTAACAATGAGTGCGGGATGCATCGTGATGTGGTGGCAGTAGACCGGAACCTCACGCCGCTCTCCTTGGCAAAAGAGAACTGGCGCAGACCTGTGGTACTAAGCACCGAGGACCGCAGGGCGGTATGGAAGAGCAAGGAGCTACACGGGCGGTTCTACAAGGCCCTCACGGGACCTGACGTAGATCTGCTCGCGTCGGTGAACTGGCTACGATTCGGGGACCTCTTCGGAGAAACCGAGGGTTTTGCCTGTGCAATTGCTGACGAGGTTATCATGACGAATAACTACCGGAAATATATCCTGAAGGACGGTACGGTCGACATTTGTCGGGCATGCCGCCGTCCCGGTGAGTCACTCAGGCATATTATTTCCGGTTGTTCTCAGATTGTTAACACCGAGTACTTGCACAGACACAACCTCGTAGCCAGGATTGTACACCAGCAGCTTGCTCTTCAATACGGCCTTGTGGGCTTCGAAGTGCCTTACTATAAGTACACACCTGCGGCAGTTCTCGAAAATGGTCGTGCCACGCTCTATTGGGATCGATCTATCATCACGGACAGGACTATTGTAGCCAATAAGCCTGATATCGTGCTGATAGATCGATCGCAACGCCGGGCAATGCTCATCGACATCACGATCCCCCATGACGAGAACCTCGTGAAGGCCGAGAAGGACAAAGCCAGTAAGTACCTTGACTTGGCTCACGAGGTAACCGACATGTGGGAGGTTGATTCGGCGATCATTGTGCCGATAGTTGTTTCTGCGAATGGTCTCATAGCGAAGAGTCTCGATCAACACCTCAAGAGGCTCTCACTAGGTGGTTGGGTCAAGGGTCAGATGCAGAAGGCGGTAATCCTGGACACGGCGCGCATAGTCCGGCGGTTCCTCTCCCTGTAGCCCTAACCACCGGCAGCTTGGGCCCGCCCCGCTGCCGGCGGCACCCTAGATTAGGTTTTTTATAATGTGTTTACTTGTTTTGTATTGTTTTTGTATGTTTTATTGTATTTTATTTTTATAAACCTATTATAAATTACCTAATCTAAGATGAAGATGGAATAAAAGATAATAATGATGATTATGGAGACCTTTTAATAGGTTTTTGGGCGGTAGGAGGATTAAAAATGAAATACTGACACTTATCTTAGAAACGTCGTACGTTTGCAGGCTTAATGCCCTGGCCACGACATCGGTCTAAGGCGATTGGCTAAGGCGACCAGCGGCGAGCGAATTAAACAAAATCAAGACCGCTAAAGAAGCATGCCACGACAATTCGCTGTGGGCTAAATCGCGCGCGAATTTACTTGCGCGACCGGCTAAGGCGACCAGCGGCGCGGCGGGCGGCGAGATTAAACGCACTGGCGGTTTGAGCCATGCCACGACTTCGAGCGGCGCGAACGGTCTTAGCGGCGGCACGTATCGGGCGGAATTTTAAAGATCAAAATATTTTGTTTTATTCGCTCCGCGATGTTGGACACAGAGGCGTTTATAAGTAAAATTTTAAATAGGCCTGTGTTGTGGATGGCACAGCATTAGCAACACAAGTTGCGGCATGTAATAAAACGGTTATGGGAAGAAATAAAAAACATTTTCTTAATCAGAGCGGTAAGTTTAATATTATTGTATAATTTATAAATAATAATTTCGAGACACTGAAGGGCCACTTTTGATAATTACATTTTGCGTCCTTTGATTACGTCCCATTCGCTCACCGCTTAGGCGCTTAGACCGTTGTCGTGGCATGCTCACCGCTTAGACCGTTTTCGCCGCCCCGCTCGCCGCTGCCGCGGTCGCCTTAGACCAATGTCGTGGCCAGGGCATAAGGTGCATTCAGACCAAAAGAGCATTCGCTATTCTATCCCCCGCTCTATGAAATCAACCAATCACGTTTTGTGTAACGATCGAATTTCGTAGAGTGGGGGGGATAGAATAGCGAATGTTCGTTTGGTCTGAATGCACCTTTAGCCAAGATGCACATTCTGCAATCGTATACGATACCTAAGCAATAAGTCACGTGACCATAATAATGTATGGAAATGGTCACGTGACTTTTCGTTCGAATCTGTCATCCTCATACATTTATTTATTAACTATCGTTTATCGTATACGTAAATTAAA
>JALPQI010019194.1:0-18378 GCA_025490895.1 Thaumatotibia leucotreta
ACAAAGTGAAACTGCTATTAAAAAGTAGGTTAGGTTAGTATTCTGGGTGCCTGTGGTGTCGCATAACGTCGTCCTAAATTTTTTGGCCGAGAATATTTGTCATAATGTTAAATGCCATCCTACTCGTTTAGCCTACTTAAGTTTGTGTATGCAGCGCTAGGGTAATGGTTGAAAAATATGTTCAAGTAATAAACCAGGGCAAAACCAACTTGGATTGGTTAGGTTTCTAGGGTAGGGCGGAGTTAAAAGCGTTGACTAAAAAATACTTAAGTATTTTGAATTCATTGTTTACGCATCCTCATTTTTGTGAAACCAAAAAGGGTGGACGGGGGGCGAAGCCCCCCACAAGGGGGGCTCGGGGGGCGAAGCCCCCCGCATTAGAAAATAACATATTGTAGTTCCCCCACCCTAACCTGGATAGGTTCGTTAGGTACCTTTCATCCCTTAGAGCAGAAATAGAAGCCCCGCGCAGCGGGGCTTCGTCGACCGGTTCCCAGAAGCCCGTGTTTTCAAAAGCTTGTAACTTTTAATAATATAGCTAGTACTTATTTGAAAAAACTGATAATTACTGATGGCGTTTGAATATTCCATTAAATAATATAATTGCACTTAATAATATGGCCAACAATTAATATGGCAACAATTGCTTCTGGCATTTGAATATTCTATTAAACCATATTATTGCACTTAATAATATGGAAAAGAAATAGGATGGCATTGTATGATTATGGAAGGTAATATTCGGGTAAACAAGCAGTATGTCATACAATTTTTATGGCAAACAAATCATTCGGGCAAATGAAATTCGGGCAAGTTAGATTCGGGCATATGAATATTATGTTAAATAACTGTCGGGCAAACAATAGACAACCTTGAAAAACGGTTACGTAATAGAAACAAAAAGTTGGGACACCTTTTTTCTTCTAGTAGGATCGAAAGAGCTCATGATTCTGAGCAGGAAAAACATAAAATTTACCTGTTTCAGAAAAATTAGTTTTTGGATCTCTTCTTGCGAAAATGCCCATTTCCGAAAATAATCCACCCATCCGGGGTAAGTTCAAACAAAATATTCACATTTATGTTTGAACGTAATAACAATTATTAAAAAAAAAAAACAGTCGAATTGAGAACCTTCCTCCTTTTTATGAAGTCGGTTGAAAAGAACAATTTAGTTCATAATCATAACAATTTGATTTCCCAATTTACTTCATACCAAGAGGGTACTTAATTATCTTACAATCCACATATTTTTCTACCCACTTATTGTACAATTTGAAAAGACAATTTCTTTTGCTCTGCACAGCGGCAAGGAGACTAAATTGCGCGATTTTTTAAATTTCATCATCATCATCATCATATCAGCCGAAAGACGTCCACTGCTGAACATAGGCCTCCCCCAAAGATTGCCACAATGACCGGTCCTGCGCCACCCGCATCCAGCGGACTCCTGCGACCTTCACCAGGTCATCGGTCCACCTTTTTAAATTTGCCGTGTATTAAAATGGTAAAATAAAATTACTCATAATCACCAATGAATAGCCATAAAATTGTACGAAACTGAATGGAAGTGCTCTATTTCCGGCCGGAAACAATTTTTTGCCCTCTGTCAAAATACCCGCTACGAGCTACGCCGACGTAAGCAGGCTACGAAACCCGTGCCAGGCTTCTACGCCACGGGAAAAAGTACCAGGGTTGCATAAAATCAAGAAATTATTACATGACCGCCGCTAGAAAGTAAAAGCGAGGGTGTACGCGAAGTAAACTTAGTTGGGTGATGTTTTAAAGTCGTATTTTGATATATTGTAAGCACCCGTATTGGGGACCCTGCGGCATAGTGCCACGGATGCTGGCATTCTTTCCCCGCAGAATCGCGATGCTTATCCGCTGTGCAAGGAAACTGGTAGCCTTCTTGGCCTTTTTAATAAATAAAAATGTACACAAATCAATATTTGTGCACAGTCAAATACAAAATAAAGTGTACACAAAAATGGTCAAAAATATGTCCCAGTCTCAGCACTCTAATTCTGTGTAATAAGAACGTCGTAACATACTTATGAGCGGAATCTTTCGATACTTATTTTTGCACTTGACTGTACCTATGTATTTATCGAAAAGGCCAGTGATCCTGCTTACAAACTAGTTACGGACTAACTACTTACGGACGCTGATTATATTACTTATGCACTTGTTTTACAATGAAACTTCATTACACTTTCCTTTTTGCTGTGGCAAAAAAAACTAATCTATCAAACATAAATGAAGTATTCAAGCTTTCAAGGAGTATTACGGAAAAAAATTACATACATAGTTTTTAATTAATTATGTTTGTGTACTTAAAATATGAAATATAGAGAATATATACGATCTCACTGAAAAAAATGTTATGGATTCGTCTTAAGTATGTAATGTGTTTTTTTAATTTTGTCGGCCGTAGTCCACAGTTTACTCTAATAGTGTCCGAATGAAATCTTCTAATGGATACCTGAGGGCGAAAGAAAACTTCGCGTTTGATGTCCATCTCCATTAACCCGTATGACACGAGGTAAGTGATTAAATTACTTATCTAGTAGGGAATGTTCCGTTTAACTCTTATGTTGTGTTGTGCTAAGAAAATAAAATTGAATGTAATATGAAACCTATGTAGCAATTTCTATAAAAAATTATAAACCTTTTCATCACACTTGCTTTCTAAGCGCGCCATTGCTTACATATATCGCGGGAGTAATAGAAAAGTGAAATGCGTTAGGTACTTGTAACTTTTCTAAGAAATATATTTTGTCTTATAACTTATTTTTTTGTCCGCAAATGTGATGTAAAACATTGTATGCATCACGGTCGGTAAGAGGCATACTAACTCGAGTCATTAAAAGCCCTCCGCCTACAACGTCGCGCTTCTAACACACTCGTTAGTAATTCCGTACTTACCTCCCTTGATGCAAAATTCTTTATCAGTTATTGCTTAATATAAGCTTATTGAAGATCAACATTACAATGAAAATTTCGTCACTTTTACTACGGAACCCTCTTAAGCACTCTCCAACAACTTGTTAGGGGAAGTAAGTCTGGCTATGACATGACTGGCGGCACCATGGAAAAACTTGAAACTTTGTATCGTCGCGTCCATAAGATACATAATAAATACGATTTCTAAGCTCCAGCTCCATAAGTTGCCAATCGCAAGCGCTTAATCGTCAAGCGTCACCTGTCTTTGTCGCACTAATATGAAAGAGTGAAAGTGAGGGAAAACTACGATACGCGACTAAGCGTTAGCGATTGGTAACTTGGCTAAGCATCCTGGCCTTCTACCACGAACACCGGAGTTGTCACTCCAATGAAGGCGTCATTAGAGAAACAGAAAAAAATCCCCGAAATTTGCGAACTTCGGTGTTCCCAATAGCAAGCCAGAGATGGAACAAATGTACTCTTGTTTCGTAAATAAAATAAAACTTCTGTCTGTCACCAGGCTGTATCTCGTGAACCGTGATACTAGATTTTTTTATTATTTTTTTTCATTTATATACACGGTGGAATTTAATCGGTGAACAGGAACCCATTTTTCTAATTCAGTAATCGATGGCGGTCACGTTTATGTAGTACTTAAGTGGAACCAAGTTTTTTTTTTAGCATAACAAATTTTTATGTTGAAATTAAACTTTAATTAAAATTGATTGTCACCCTACTAATGGTTTAGTCTGAAAAGTTTAATACCTCTTTTCAAACTATCAGCCATGCATCCCTCTTATTTTACATAGGAATAGAGTCTATCGCAAAAATTAAAGCATGTGAGTGGTTATTGCTCATTTATGTTTTAAGTTTCAATGGCTGATAGTTTGAAAAGAGTTATTAAACTTTTCAGACTAAACCATTATTAGGGTGACAATAAATTTTAATTTCAACATAAAAAAAAATTATGCTAAAAAAAAACTTGGTTCCACTTAAGTACTACATAAACGTGACCGCCATCGATTACTGAATTAGAAAAATGGGTTCCTATTCACCGATTAAATTCCACCGTGTATATATTATTCGTAGTTGATTTTTTTACGGATGCTGTATTTTTGTTGCCACTACTAACAACAACAGATACTAATAAAAATACATATTTAAAGGGGTTCCCATACAACAAATGTGATTTTTCAATGACAAAGTGATAATGCCACGGAACCCTTCATGTACGAGTCCGATTCTCAACTTGGCTTTTTTTAACGCAAAAACGATAGGTATAGTCTACAAAAATGTGGTATTTTACTTTTCGACTTTATTGCCATTGAATACAGCCGAAAAGTGGTAGACCACATTTTTTGCTATCTGTACGTATTTTTAACATTTGATAAGATAAAAGGAAAAAGTCACTGATACTGAAATACATTAAACTTTTTCTTGAGATGTTCTTCAGAGAACTAAAATGGTCTCTCTTCTGAAAACTTTATCACTCTTGAAATTAAATGAAAACTAACGACTCTACGTTTGACGTGTCTTGAATGGTTTCTTTTTAATTTAAAGCCGTTGTGTGTTTCAGCACGATTTAATATTAATCCAGAAGATTCTTTTTTTTATGTGACCAAAGTTGCCTCTATCTTTGCTAGTAATTTAACCAGCTATCTTACCCCCAAACCGAAACATTTTTAGTTTTCCAGATATGTAATTCACGACAGATGTCATGTTTTGGTTTAAACTAAAAGGGAATTTGAAATTAGTGTTCTTTTTTCGCACTGACGGCAAATCAAATTGCAACTTCCAAATTCTTCAAATTATGACGTAAGTCACATTAAGTCATTAGTTCAATCACATTTTTTTTGCAATTAGAACTTTATTTAGATATATGTGTAATCATTCAGCTCAACTCTGGAGAAATTACCTACTTTTTTGACAAATTCTCGTGTCTTTTTGAGAGAAACGATCTACAGCTTGTTGGCAAAGGACAGGTCACTGTGGCAATCCTTGGGGGAAGCCTATATATAGCAGTGGAAGTTTTTCGACTGATTTTGATGATCACACTGTAATGTGAAGCCGTTATTGTAAGAACTCCATCAAAACCTGTTCGTGGGCCGAGACTAATTTTCATAAATAATTTTAATATCAAACAGATATCCCGAAAAGGAAACCAAATACAACTCGATTACTTTTTGATCTCCCAGTCCTGGCCGCGGGCCAAACAATACTTTCCGTCACAGACCCAAAACGCCGGATGTCCATTAAAATGGACATGACATACACCCAAACTTTTTGGATCCGCAATTTTGTTTCATTTTAATTTGCTATTATTTGCCATGGCGTCGATGCGATGAACATGCACTTACTTTTAAAATCTCGTATCATAAAGATAATTTCTTTTTAAACGAATCTTATTCTATGGCAATAGAGTACACATTTCAAAATGGCCGATGGTAGAATTGATGTTTGGAATTTAAGTGTTACAAATGGAATTCGTGTCGGTCGTTTGTGTTTATTTAATAAAAATAATCAATCATCGGGGATATACAAAAATTCATCATGATTACTCATTCAATTACGGGGAGATTATTGTGTACTATCTTCATCCTTAAATCATAAAGATTTGAAAAGTAGTAGATACCATCCGACCAACTTGTCTAGCCCGACTTGTCTTCTCCCACGCAACAGGAAAAATCAATCCATAATCTGTCAAACCCACTTTGGCAGTAACAGTAGGAAAAAATCGCTATACGCATCTCTTTTTTTGTGTCAATAACATAAGGGTCAAAAAGAGACGATATGATTCGCTCTGTGTGTGACTCAAGTGAGTAAGCCTCTAGACAAACTATAGAAATGGAATTACAATAAAAATTAAAAATATAGATGCGCGAAAACTGCGAAAAATATGTGTTACACAACAATTGAGATAGTGACATTGGGACAATTTTTCACCTAAGTGTATACACAACTACTTGTAAGGATGTCTAGTCCTTAAAGTCTTGCACATGAAATGAAATGAAATGAAATAACCTGTACTTTACCTACTATCAATACATATAAATTTCTATAAGTTATCAATTACTTATAGAAATGTTACAATTAAATCAAATACTTAGGTATACATATTTTTTATTGACTTGTATTAATCGAATTTTGTCAAAAAAAAAAATGAAATAAAACTATGAAAACGGATAAACTCGCGTATATTAACTAATTTTAACTTCATTCCGACGTTTCGAACACTTTACAGGGTTCGTGGTCTGCGGATGACTGACAATGGAGGAAATTTGATAGATCTACCTCCATCAAAATAAGAAAGATAAGTACAAAACTACCCACCAAAGAAAAATTACTAAACCACAGACAATAAATTTTAAGGGTGGATGTACATACAAAATTTGCAAATTAAGCTAGTTATTCATTACAAATATTTTCAGAATGAAGACAAGAGACAAAATAAATAATCTACGCCGGTTCTATCCCTACGCCACTGCCTGAGAAGTATTTCCTTCCTTTGTATGATTGTATTGTTAGGAAGGTATCCCAAAATTGGGACCGGCAAGAAACTCAGCGGGACAACTCTTTTCAAAAAACATTTGTAGTACATCTTAAGATCATCATGCATTAAACCAAAACATACAATTTTTATTAATAAGGAAATTTAAAATAATTTTGAAAAAATGTTGCCAGTACTAAAAAAGGGGGGGAATGGTCACCACCGCCAAATACATCAGCCTCACGGTTTATGTCTAGACTGTTCCTTTATCAGATGAACAACTGGATCCCAAGCTGGTGGTAGAGACAAGCTTCTTTCCATTCTATTAAAGTTTGGATATTTCATTATCTCAATAGCCTCACGCAACATTCTAGGAATGTTTCTCTTCTCCTTAACGAGAACCAGAGGCTTGTCAAACTTAATAGAATGACTCGGTCCATCACTGACATGCTCCCAAACCGCAGACTGTTGTCGACGGTGCTTGACATCGGCTATGTGTTCCTTCACCCTAGTAGTGATATTCCTCTTTGCCTGCCCAACATATGAAAGCCCACATTCACAGTCCAGCTTATACACTCCTGCATTCAGTAAGGGGGTGCTATACTTAACAGGCCTCAGAAACTGCGACATATTCTTCATTGGCTTAAAATAGGTTTTAATAGAAGCACGTTTCAAGATGCGGCTGATCCTTTTTTTTTTTTTTTTTTTTTATACCACGTCGGTGGCAAACAAGCATACGGCCCGCCTGATGGAAAGCAGTCACCGTAGCCTATGGGCGCTTGCAACCCCAGGGGTGTCACATGCGCGTTGCCGACCCAATAAGAACTTGTACACTCCTCTTTTGAAGAACCCCATACTGTAGTCCAACGGGTAAACCTCGGCAGGGAGCTCATTCCACAGACGGACCGTCCGCGGGAGGAAGTTCCTCTGAAACCGCACGGTGCGCGACCATTTAGGTTGCAAGGTGTGAGGATGAGCGCCCAGTCGGTGGCGAGCGGTGCGATGATGAAAAGTGGACGTTGGCATCATGTCGAACAGTTCTTCAGAGCACAACCCATTGTACAGACGATAGAACACACATAAGGAGGCGAAGTCTCTCCTTAGACTTAAGGGTTCAATACCGCCTGTGAGTCTGGGATCGTCGACTATTCGGACAGCTCGTCTCTGAACCGAGTCAAAGGGTGCAAGCTGGTATACAGGTGCTCCTGCCCAGAGGTGACAGCAATACTCCATATGGGGTCTGACTTGCGACTTATATAACAGAAGTCTTTGCCCCGGAGTAAAGTATCCCCTCGCTTTATTGAGCACCCCGAGCTTTTTGGATGCCAGCGTAGCTTTTCCCTCTAGGTGACATCGGAATTGGACGTCGTTGGAAATGTCGACTCCGAGGATCCCAATACTCCCTGACATGGTAAGAGCTGTGTCTTGGAACTTTGGAGCCACAGTAAATGGGGTTTTTTTAGCGGTAAACGCGCAAACTTGTGTCTTTGTGGGGTTGAACCTGACTAGGTTATCCCGACCCCATAACGAGACTCTAGATAAAGTGTTCTCGATGTCAGACACAAGTTTTCCGCGACTTTCCAGTACCACAGAGCGAGGGATATTAACAAGGCCTGTGTAAAAAGTATCCCCAGTACTGTCATCCGCATAGCAATGGAGGTCGCCGATAGACAACATGTCATTGATATGCAGAAGGAACAGCGTTGGGGATAGCACAGAGCCTTGCGGGACGCCAGCGTTTATGTCCATGCTATCAGAGCAGCTACCGTCTACTACGGCACGAATGCGTCTGCCGGACAAAAAGCTAGCAATCCATCTGCATAATCCCTCGGGCAGTCCATAAGATGGCAACTTCGACAAAAGGCCCCTATGCCAGACCCGATCGAACGCCTTCGCTATATCTAGGCTGACTGCCAAAGCCTCGCCTTGACTCTCAATGGCTGATGCCCAGCGGTGAGTGAGGTACACTAGAAGATCACCGGTAGAGCGACCGTGGCGAAAGCCATACTGGCGGTCGCTTATAAGATCGTGTTCTTCTAGGTAACCAAGGAGCTTAGCGTTAACTATACGCTCCATGACCTTAGAGAGAAGGGAGGTGATAGCGATAGGCCTATAATTCGATGGATCCGATCTGTCACCCTTTTTTGGAACAGGGTGCACAAGGGCCGTCTTCCACGAAGATGGAACTTCCCGTTTGATACTGGAAAGAGCGAAGAGACGCGTTAACACAGGACACAACTCAGGAGCACAACGTTTAAGCACCACTGCAGGTATGCCGTCTGGCCCGCTCGACTTGTGAACGTTTAACGACAGCAACTCCCGCCGAACATCTTTCTGGGAGATGCGAATTTCTGGCATGGAGTGTGCGCACCGCGGGATGGTAGGCGGTATAATGCTGCCGTCATCGCTCACAGTCGAGTTCGAGGCAAAAAGAGCCCCTAGAAGATCGGCTTTCTCTTTTGCACTATGGACCAGATTACCGTCAGCATTTCGCAGTGGTGGCAGGGACGACCGACAAAAGTTTCCCTCGGCAGCTTTGGCAAGTGACCAGAAGGCCCTACTCCCGGAAGGGTGGCCTGCAAGCTTCTCGCCAAATCTGCCGACAAAATCAAATTCAAATTTTGCTCTAGCAACAGCTCTTTTGCAGGACCTCGAGGCAGCATTCAGTCTGCGTTTCGCATCAGAGACGTTCGGATCATTATCAGTTACGGCCTTGGTCCAAGCCCTGTAAGCAGCCTGCTTTTGAACCGCAGCTTCTTTACAGGGCCGGTTAAACCAAGGTCTCTTCTTTGCTCCTGTAGCGATTAGTGAGTTGGGAATGAAACAGTCCATTCCCAGCTGTATCGTCTCGGCGACATTAGTCGCACAGGAGTCAGGATCATCCGATGCGAAACAGAGCTGCCTCCAAGGGTACAAAGCGTAGAATTCACGCAATCCGTCCCAATCTGCTGACCCGTACTGCCAAACGCGACGAGTAGTAGTAGGTCGCGGTGGTTCTCGCTGCGCGCAAGGCGAATTTGTCCGGATAAGGCAGTGATCGGACGAGCCGAGAGGTGCATTTACTGCGATGGTGTATCCGTCCGGATGCGTGGTCAACAGAAGGTCAAGCATGGAGCTCGTATGGTCCTCGATATCTGGTATTCTCGTGGGAGAACGTACCAGTTGTGAGAGCCCATAGGCCAGAGAAAATTCGTGAGCAGACCTTCCCGCAAAGTCGGTGGACCGGGAGCCCAGCCACTCAACGTGGTGGGCATTAAAGTCCCCCAAAATCACCAGCTCCGCGGATGGGTACTGCTCAAGCACTCTGTCGGATGTCGACTGTATGTGCTCGAAGAGTCGGGTTGTCTCTGTGTTGCCACTGTGAGACCTGTAAAGGCACGCGTAGACTCTGGTGTGGCCGCCGTAGTCCACACGCAACCACAAAACTGACAGGTCCCTGTCTTCAAAGGCAAGAAGACGACGACAGCATACATCCTGCCGGGCGTACATACATACACCGGCGTGTCTCACGAACTTATGTTCGAGTGTATAGCCGGGGTACAATAGGTACGATATATCCGCCGGGCAGGATATTTGCGTCTCCGTGAGGAAAAGTATGGTCGGCTGCGCAGTTTCCAGGTGGCAGTGGACTGCGTTTAGGTTAGAGTGGATACCCCTGATGTTGCAGTAGTCCACTTGTGTGGATGGAGATGCCGCTGATAGTCCAAACTTTTCCTGTTTTCGCGCCATTATAGTGGGTGTACTTAATCCTAAGAAGGGTTCGGAGTGCCGACGACTCAAGGGACAAACAAACGGAACAAATCTGGCAGGGGATAGCGCAGGTAGTGCGGTCTGCAGGCACGGCGTACGGAAGGGCCCCCGGTCCCCCCCTGTGGCAGCGGCCGGGTCCACTCCGGTCTCCTCCTCCGGCACGGCCACTACTCCAGGGATTTTGCGCAGGTTGGCGGTTCAGCCTCCCAGGGCGGAGATTACGTGGTTCCTGGGTTCGGGAACCCTACTGACCTACGGGCGGCCAGCGGTCAGCCGTTTCACCGGGTCTCCCTGATAGCCGCACCTGCATGCCGCGCCAACACAGGCCGAAGCCAGTATTGTCAGTTCCGTAGGTCCCCCCGTCGGCAGCACTCCGCACCCTCGTTGAGCCTGGCTACCTTACTCACCAGCAGAAACACAACACTATGTGTAGGGGATAGTGTTATTTGGCTGCGGTTTTCTGTAAGGCGGAGGTACTTCCCCAGTTGGGCTCTGCTCTAGATAAGAGCGAGATGGCATCCGCTGTGCTGTGCCCTACCACACAAAGCGGGATGTCATTCGCTATGCCCTACCTCAACTAAATCCTGTCTGTAACCCCTCCAACAAAAGGCAGAACGGCTGGCCTGCGCTCAACAGTGGGAATCTTCATACGAGTCTTCTGATCGGCTCGAGGGATCTTCAGGTTGTTTGCCCGAAGTGCCTGCCTAGCATGCCGAAGCTCCGCAGCTAGATGCCGATCATCGCATATCTTTTGGGCTCTCTGAAACAAAGATTTGCCTACAGTAGCTAGTTGGCTGGGATGGTGGTGGGAATTGCCATTTAAATACCTATCAGTGTGAGTAGGTTTCCTATATACAGTGTGACCCAAAGTTTTATCCGGATTTCTTATAACCAAAACATCTAAGAAAGACAGAGAACAGTCATTTTCTAACTCCATAGTAAATTTAATTTTATCATGAATGGAATTTAAATGATCTAAGAAAGTTGAAACACTACTTTTTGGAAGGATAGTAAAGGTGTCATCTACATATCTTTTAAATATCTTCGGCTGCATGGGAGCCAATGAGAGTGCTCTCTCCTCGAAGTCCTCCATAAAGATGTCTGCGACAACAGGAGAAACTGGAGACCCCATCGCCACGCCATCCACTTGAAGGTAGAATTCACCGTTCCATAGTAAGTAGCCAGATGTAAGGCAATGTTCCAACAACTTAGCGTATTCCTCTGACATGTTCTGCTCCCTTAACCTTCTCTTGACAATTTCAATGCAGTCTTGCACAGGTAAACTGGTGAATAGTGACTGGACATCAAAACTGACCATGATTTCCTCATCCGTCAAAGTTAGGTCTTTAATATCACGGATGAACTGGTATGAATCCTTTGTATGTGTGCTACTATTACCACGCAGAGGTGAGAGAACACCCGCTAGGTGCTGAGCCAATTTATAGGTGGGAGCATCAAGTTTATGAATTTTAACTGGTTTATGAATTTTAGGCAACCCATACAACTTTGGTGGCATTGGGGAATCAGGAACTAAACTTGGAACATCCAGATTAAGGTCGTCCGAGTATTCACCAATAAGCTCTTTGGTACTCTTTAATATCCTCGTAGTCGGATCTTTCTTAACATGTTTATATGTTGTATTGTCCGCTAATAAATCACCAATTTTCTGGTTGTAATCCGTAGTATTAAGTACAACCGTTGCGTTACCCTTGTCAGCGCGAAGAATAATCAGGCCTGGATCCTCGCGTAGCGTTTTCAACGCGATAAATTCATCTCTTGGCAGATTCGTTTTTGGTGGCTTCGACCTTCTCAACAACGATGACACATCTTGCCGTATAGCCTGGATGTTCTCTGCATCCACTTGATTCTTCACCAAACAGTCTTCAACACTGACAATGATCTCCTCAAATAGTATTCTCCGCGGAGTCACAACAAAATTCAAGCTTTTTGATAAAACCTTTGTTTGGGATTCTGACAATTCTTTGCATGACAGATTAATGACAGAGCGATTTGACACTGACAGCGACGTTTCATTTCCACCTCGACCGTTCCGAAACAATTTTCGATTTCAACTTGTCAAACTTGGCAGATTGTCGTTTCTTACATTGTTCAAATTTAAATGTATAACGTTTACTACCTTGTTCAACTACATAATTAAAATCGATGTCTGTTAATAATCCCCGCAACACGTCGGTACATTCCTCAATCTGTTGCTCAAGGTTAAAAGCCGTGTAACGGTTATTGTGGATAGTTTTGCACAATAATCTCTTACTCGCCTGGCGAAGTATGCGTTCACTACCGAAAATGTCCTTCTTCGGAGCAATCTTCACGCAAGTGGGAATAAGGTCTTCATCTCGACATCTCTTTAAGAAATGCAAAGAGCAACGAGCCTGTGCAAGCTTATTCCCAAGGTCTTCATATCGCCGAATTTTATTTGCACCTTCCAGTCCGTACTGGTGTACATAATATTTTCTTCGGTTACCGCGAGGATTACTCATGAAATAAAACTGCTGAGCTTCGGCATGCTAGGCAGGCACTTCGGGCAAACAACCTGAAGATCCCTCGAGCCGATCAGAAGACTCGTATGAAGATTCCCACTGTTGAGCGCAGGCCAGCCGTTCTGCCTTTTGTTGGAGGGGTTACAGACAGGATCAGCCGCATCTTGAAACGTGCTTCTATTAAAACCTATTTTAAGCCAATGAAGAAGATGTCGCAGTTTCTGAGGCCTGTTAAGTATAGCACCCCCTTACTGAATGCAGGAGTGTATAAGCTGGACTGTGAATGTGGGCTTTCATATGTTGGGCAGACAAAGAGGAATATCACTACTAGGGTGAAGGAACACATAGCCGATGTCAAGCACCGTCGACAACAGTCTGCGGTTTGGGAGCATGTCAGTGATGGACCGAGTCATTCTATTAAGTTTGACAAGCCTCTGGTTCTCGTTAAGGAGAAGAGAAACATTCCTAGAATGTTGCGTGAGGCTATTGAGATAATGAAATATCCAAACTTTAATAGAATGGAAAGAAGCTTGTCTCTACCACCAGCTTGGGATCCAGTTGTTCATCTGATAAAGGAACAGTCTAGACATAAACCGTGAGGCTGATGTATTTGGCGGTGGTGACCATTCCCCCCCTTTTTTAGTACTGGCAACATTTTTTCAAAATTATTTTAAATTTCCTTATTAATAAAAATTGTATGTTTTGGTTTAATGCATGATGATCTTAAGATGTACTACAAATGTTTTTTGAAAAGAGTTGTCCCGCTGAGTTTCTTGCCGGTCCCAATTTTGGGATACCTTCCTAACAATACAATCATACAAAGGAAGGAAATACTTCTCAGGCAGTGGCGTAGGGATAGAACCGGCGTAGATTATTTATTTTGTCTCTTGTCTTCATTCTGAAAATATTTGTAATGAATAACTAGCTTAATTTGCAAATTTTGTATGTACATCCACCCTTAAAATTTATTGTCTGTGGTTTAGTAATTTTTCTTTGGTGGGTAGTTTTGTACTTATCTTTCTTATTTTGATGGAGGTAGATCTATCAAATTTCCTCCATTGTCAGTCATCCGCAGACCACGAACCCTGTAAAGTGTTCGAAACTTCGGAATGAAGTTAAAATTAGTTAATATACGCGAGTTTATCCGTTTTCATAGTTTTATTTCATGAGTAATCCTCGCGGTAACCGAAGAAAATATTAAAAAAAAAAATGTTGTGTTTTTAATGTAGCTATTTCATTAAAATTGAGGAGTTTATTTTCAAAAGGGCTTATTATTTAGACTCTGTTTAAAACAAATAATATTTATTTTATGTTAATAAATCTCTATTGACAAAGGTGGAAATAAGCACCTTTGAAAAGACATTTTTCCTGAATTAAGTAACTAAATTTTAATTATTGTTATACAACTTTTCTTTGCATTATAAACATAAAAAACTTACTAACTAATAATCATCACCTATATTAAAATAAATAAACAATATAAATAAATCAAACATTAACAAAACAATAAAAATTCATGACCTTATTTTTATGCTCACGCTACCAACGCCATCTCTTATTCTTAGCTTCAACTACCGAAACGACGATTAAACATTGTCCCCTTTGTCTTTTATCGTGTGCATAGTTATACCCACTCAAGATAGATGGCGCTGTTCGCAAAATGTAAATGATCGTAAAATTCAGGAATGTTTATTGAATATTGTAATCAAACAGATTTCAAAGTTATCAATCACTAACAATAAAATATTTTGTGTCATTCTATTTCAAATGATTATCGTGATTATCATCATACGAATTAAAATCAAAAGTCACGAAACAAGTTTCGCATTCACAATTTCACCCCTCGCCACGAGGGTGAACTTGGCCTAAGGCGCGTGCGCGAGCTTCCTTGTCTAACCCCTAACGTTTTCTTTCTTCCTCTAAGACGTTGGATTAGCAAACTCTTTGTACTTTATGAAATCCTAGTACGAAGTAGACATTTTCCGCTCTAATCGGGATTTCCAGAACCTATTAGCCATAGGTGAGAATTAGATTTTCCCTTAATCTCAACCCCTCGTCCCGCGTCGAGTTTTCCAACACATAGTCTGAGGGTTGGTGTGACGTCTTCCAGGTTTATGTTAGCCTGGTACATTTCCCCGTAACGCGGAAGCCTTTGCTACGAATGGGAGCTATGGGGAGCTACGAGCTACGAGCTCATTGCTGCTACGAGCAATGCCGATCTTTTTTTAAGATTTTATCTTTGTTTAAAAATATCGATATACTGATATTGCTTCATTCTATCATAAAATTAATAGGTTGCTACTTAAAATGTGGGTTATATTTTCAAGGTTGCATAATTCATAATCAGCAAATAAGTAATAACATGCTTTGCAAAAATGATAATTGATTCCATTATGAATTTTGAAAAGTTTATCTACATAGGTAAACTATTAGGGCGATACTAAAACTTACTACATAATTTGAATTAAGATATGTAAATCATTAAATTAAATAACTTCTTTAGATTGGCAACATTATTAACACAATTTTTGTATGAAATAAAACTATGAAAATGGATAAACTCGCGCATATTAACTAATTTTAACTTCATTCCGATGTTTCGAACACTTTACAGGATTTATTGTCTGCGGATGGCTGACAATGGAGGAAATTTGATAGATCTACCTCCATTAAAATAAGAAAAGATAAGTACAAAACTACCCACCAAAGAAAAATATACTAAACCACAGACAATAAATTTTAAGGGGGATTTACTTACTAAATTTTCCAATTAAGCTAGTTATTCATTACAAGTATTTTCAGAATGAAGACAATAATATACGCGAGTTAGTCCATATTTTCATAGTTTTATTTCATGTGTTATCCTCGCGGTAACCGAAGAAAATATTACTATTTTTGTAATTACTTGTAGAAGTACAGGTTTTCTTATGTATCTCAAGAATCCATTGTTTTATCTAAAACTATCTTACAAAGTGAAAAAATCCTAACAAAAAGAAAAAAAAAAACAAATGTGTGATTTGAGTAACTCTCGAAGAATTAGATTGTTAGTTATTCATGCAGTTAGAAAACATATTATAGCCCGTTCATTTTATAAGACAAGATTATTCAAATACTATGGTGAACTGGACTTTGCAAAGGTAGATAGGCTATACGTGCCTACGATTCACGATTTAAATTCCGCTCTATTTTAAAATGTAATACACACCATTGCCATTGCTCCTTACATACTGTAAGACATTGTTTATCATCGAATTTTGAAGTAAAAGCGAAGATCATCAATCATGGATGCAAATACTCGGGTCAGAGTCGCATTAGCCGCCAAATGAAGACGGATAGGCCGACGGATAAACAAGGCAGTGTTGGCAGACATTTGGAACAACTTTTACAAGATAGAGCCAAATTTAGGGAAAAGTTTGGATGAGTATTTTAATTCCCAAGTTCTGCATGATTGTTTTGCATTCAGAAGGGTCAATCAACTTTTTTCTGTCTGTTATTGCCATGGGTACGGTCGCCTTAGTCACGTTGGTTTTATGCAAAATTATGCTAGGTACTTACTTAATTTATGTAAACGTGACTCAGGCGACCGTAACCATGGTAATAATAGACAGAAAAAAGTTGATTTACCCAGAATGTGTCTTTTTATTCAAAAATTTCAAAGTGAATAATGATTATAAATAATAAATTATAGTGAATAATGATTGCCGTGTGGTGACGGCAGTAAGAATACATTTGTCACCACCCCAACTCCTCCTGCGGGTGTCGTAAGAGTCGACTAAGGGATTGAAGTGTCACTGACCATTCTACAAGATTGATGATGGGCAGCAGCTTCATCATAGTGGACGCATTACTGCGATCGCCAATCCACTTGCCCAGCGTGGCGATTATGGGCATTTACCTCCTAATACGTCTATACGCAAAATTAATAGGAGAGGCCTACGTTTAGCAGTGGACTAATATAGGCTGATGATGATGATTATAAAAGTAATATAATGTTATGCGAGTCATCGTCAATTATTTCTAATAATTGTTAAATGTTTGTATTTTGTAAGAGACATGTAAGTTTTTTTTTTGTTTTTTTCATGAAAAGTACTAATATAAGTATAACTATGTATTATAATAACTATAACATAAAAATTTAATGTTACAAAAACTAATTATTCTAATTAAATTGAGAATGTAATCTTGTACTGTATTCAATAATATTGTTGGTTGCAAGAAATCTTGCGTTGGAGCATTGCGTTATAATATGGGAGTGAGACGTGGACGCTGACACAAAGAGACAGAGAAAGGCTGGAAGCCTTCGAAATGTGGTGTTGGTGTAGAATGGAAAGGATCAGCTGGATGCAAAGAAAGACGAACAAAGAGATTTTGAGCATGGTAGGAGAGAAAAGGTGTTTGCTAAAGACAATAGCCAATAGAAGAGGCATGATGATGGGCCACCTGTTACGACACGACAGATTCTTCATAAACATTCTAGAGGGAAAAATTGAGGGCAAGAGAGGAAGAGGAAGACCTAGACTAACTTACTTTAACCAAGTGAAGGAGAAAGTCGCTGTCGAGTCGTATAGGGACCTCAAGAAACTGGCAATGGAGAGAGAGGAATGGCGGTTACTCCACTGACAAGAGCAAAGCTCTTAAATTATGATGATGATGATGATGCAAGGAATCTTACATGTACTAAATTGAATTGAATTGAATTTTGAAACGTTGCCTATTAAAAATAAAATAAATTATTGGTTATCTATAAGCTGTCACAAAATAGTTTAAAACAGATAATAGCCCACCTAAGGAAGACCAAAAGTTGCCTATCGGGAGAAATAACTCGTGTATAAGCGAATTTTGGCATAGTTGTAGGGAATGGTGTTTTAAACCACGTACTAAAAGTACTGGTGGATAGGGGTGGAGCTAACGGGGGGAGGGGGGTGTAAAGGTCGTTATTTTTAATTGTTCGTAAATAACTCGTAAACCGTGGCTTGTAGCAAAATACGTTCTAGTACATAAGTAATCTACAAAAAAGATATACGCATTCTCTACAAAAAAGATATACGCATGTTTCCTCTGGGATCAATGTGACATGAGATAAGAAAGCAAGAAGATGGACACTAAAGAAATAAACACATTTGTTTAAGTAGGTATGGCACATACAGAATGCTCGCGAGCATTCCAAAAGATTTTAATGCTCGATTCCTGACCATATTTGGAGTCTTTAATGTGATACAAAATTTCCTGGATTTGGCTTGGTTTCAGAGATAATCAACCTTTTTTTCGAAGTAAGTTTTTCGACGTAACTCGTCATAAAACTTCTTTTTAATTACAATTCTACCACAACGTGTTTTAATATTACCACACCTTTTGCCTGGCAATCAAAAAATGGGAATAAAATTGACGAAACAACCTGTACCTAAAAAAAATATTAAAATAAATAATTTAAACAAATTGTTGTTGTGATAAAAAGTACTGGAAATGTTAAAAAGTATGCAAAAAGTCTAAAAAAAAGAGAAAAAAAAAAATTTTTTTTGGTGGTATTTGACATTATGTCTCATAATCATTTTTGTTTATTTTGATATCTAGAATGCATACTTAAAATCTTTTGGAAGGCTCGCGCCCGGGCGCGCCCTGTATACTTGTTTGTAAAAATAAAATTCCTAATTATCTTCTAAACCTAAAATATTCTCATAATCATCGTCAAAAGATTTTAAC